>OZ024892.1:17653570-17684003 GCA_964017195.1 Siderastrea radians
AAATTCATAGGTTTATTTTGGCCAAATTCGGTCGCAGAATATCGCGTTTTGTTCATATTTCTCCAGAAAACTGAACAACAAACCTTCCATCCTAATATTTTTTAGCTCCAAAGTCGCGTAAAATGTGTCCGTTATTACTGAAAGCGTGTTCCTTGGTGATTGCGCATTTTAATAGCTTGTGACGTCAGAGGCTCACCTCAGTCGCGTTTCCTTGTGTTTTGACTGAAGATGTCTACCGTCGACTGCGAAACCTCCAAAGAGTATTTCTACGATTCGGAACAGTCTTTAGCTTCCGAAGCCTCTGAGGATTTGTTTCATTCGGCAAATGAAGAATTTTTCTTACCGTACGATGTAAGAACTGATGTGAGGTTTCAACTAATAATCTTGTCAACAAACTGTTTAAAGTTTTTTTTCTCGCCATATTGTTTGAGTTATTTGGCGGGAGTTCAAAACATAAGCGAAATATGCTTAGACAATGATTGTAGTTCACAGGCCCCAGTTGCTCAGAAAGTGGATAACTCTTTTTCAACGGATAAGTCGCTGTCCGGTGGATAAAATTTATCGCTTCATCTCAGTTGTTCAAAGCTTGGATAGCGCCGATCCAGCCAGCTGTTCAGACGCTATCCAGCGATCATAAAGTTGTCCATTCCAAGATAGGTTGTGTAACTTTTATCCACTGTAAACCTGTAGCAAAATAGACATGGCTATTCGAAGAATTGATCTTTTAAGCTGTGGAAATTTAAACAAAACACCTATGAAAACTTTAGACTTTGATGCTCACGAATTCTCAGCCATGGGTCGATCGATGTGACTGTTGGTACGTGGGAGAAAATAAAAGAAGCGATACTTTGTCTGCCGTTGTTTATGTTCATTATATATTGTAAAAAAAGCATTGAAATTTTTGACCATTCTTGGCATAGTCTGGGAAACTTTCTTGAAAAACCGTAATTGTTGTAATCAGTTGGCAGGCAGCTTATCGTGTCTATCATAGTACAGTGGTCACTCAACACATTGAAACACAAGTGCTTGGCGCTGCTAAATATTTTAAACAGTTTTTATAGAATTCTTTTTCTGAGCCGAAAGAAGTGAAATAAATCAAAACCTTTTTTTTTCAAGAACTGGAGGCCTTGTGTGACCGGAATCTAAATATTTGTAGTCAAAATTAAAAGCCACAAGGAAAATTTTCCGCTGCTCAACAACAACATGCGGACCGCCGAGGAAACAAAGCTTTCGCTTGCCTTATTCGCTGCGTAAAAATAATAACTTGACATTTAATCATTTTTCTTAGTAGTTCATTTACTAAGATTGCTATGACAGGCAAAAATAAATAACACTGTTAAACCCTTAGGCAAATTGTGGCGTCTGATATTTTTTCCCAACTTCAATTTCCACGCACCGACGATCCGATCTATTAAAGCCTTTATCTCGAACAACAACAACAACATTTTATTTGCATTTCCAATCACAAATGCCATTGCACATAGAAAGGAGAAAGAAAAAAGGTTGCAAAATTGATTAATTTACAATTCCTGTGTCTATTGATCCATTTCTTTAAATGCAGAATTCGTAAATGAAGTAACCTAATTTTTTACAAGTGAAAGCGTCCATGCTATTTAAGAGAAATACAATTTTAAGAATCGAAATCGGAATATTTACTAATAATATCGTCCATTAAAGATTTTCTAATTGCATCATATCTATTGCAAGATAAGAGGAAGTGTACTTCGTTTTCAACTTCATTTGAGCTGCAGCATTGACAAATTCTCAGATGCTCAGGGAGTTTAGGGGTGGAATGTCTTCCATTTTCAATTCTTAGGTTGTAATTACCTAACCTAAGTTTTGCTACTGCCCGAACAATAATGTCAATCGACTGTTCACCAACAGGGAATAAAGAGAGAAAAGTTTCTCCACATTCAGGATGGTTTGTTATAAAATAAATGTCCATGCTTCTTAGCGATTACTGCTCTGAAATTAACACACGCGGAATTAAAAAAGGAAAAGATAAGCAGTACAAACTATATCAGCTCAATCACGGCGGTCAGGATTGCATTCCCCGAGGATCTTCGCGCTAGCAGACGGCAGAACTGAAAGGGTTTTCCACGACGATAATAAATTTCAAAATACGTTAAAAGAAAATCAGTTTTGCACAATGGTGGATGCGTTATAAGATTAGGTAAGTTACCTTTCGTCTTGTTCGCGCAGATTGTTTTTTTCGGTCCTTTTTTACATATAGTTGGAATGGGCAATGGAATAATCGACCTCTGAGATCTTGCGACATGAATAGCCTTCTGGAAAAACTCGTCGGTGAAGTGATCAAAATCCCTCTCCGGTTGAAATTCGCACTGTGTGTGAGTAAGAACATTGTCCTTTTTTCCATTGCGGGTCCGCTCACAGGGCTTCAATGAAGGAAAATACCAGCTCGGTGGTTGGATTTATTGGTGGTTGGATTTGGTTGGATTTGTTGTTGTGTTGTTACACAAGTACTACCTGTCATTACTGCTGCAGCAAGGAAGATTTCAAAGTCGTAGACAAACACTTGGCAAGAAATCTTTCCTCGAGGACAATTTACTTTCCAGTGGCAAGTAACCATGTGAAGGCACTAGGTTTGAGGTGAGCCTCTGACGTCACTTCCGCTCATTCGCAAGCCAGCTTCCGGAACAAGGGCCAGTAATGGCGGCTGCAAAATCTCGACAAAAACCGTCTGAAAAAAGCGACTTCTAGTTGTCGTAATAAGTTAAAATTTGGCATGGTGACTACGAACCACAAACTATGTTCGAAAATGTAAAAATATGGAATACCAAAATTCTGGTCTCAGTGTCACTTTAAGCAAATTCTACCAACTGCAACTTTACCAAATACAGTGGGACCCTGATATTAGTATATAATGAAGACTCTGGTTTAAAGAATGACATTTTTTAACCCAGTATTAGTAAAATGTACTATGAAAAAGAACCCTGATGTTACAAACCCCTTGTTAAACAGAATGCATTTTGCCAGTCCATTGACACCTCATTGTATTGGGTCTCACTGTACATGGAGAACAGTGAGTAGAATATACATGCTGATGTCCATCAGGCTCAAAGGATTTAAGCTTTTGTCCATACATACGTACATAAACTTTATTGAAGTGTCAGGGTATTTAGCTATTGATAGCTAATTGGGGACACTAGCAAATACAAAATAATATAAAATATAAAATACTAATATTATATAATATAGATATATAGATAGGTAATTAACAATTTAAATATGTTTTATAGGTCTAATTAGGTAAAAAAATAAGTTCAAGATTACCTAAATTAGTTGTATTATAATTATGTTACAATATTTCAGTCTGCTTTTTTTTTTGTTTAAAGAAAAGTTGATTTGGAAAATGAATAGCTTAATTTGCATTACCTGCAATTTAATTAACATTTTGTCATGCCATATAGTTCTGTATATCAAAATTATTTTGTATACATTACATTGTATATTATATTGTAAACCAAAATAGTTTGAACAGAATTCTAACAAGGTCAAAGAATGTCATCAGTTTTAACAAGTGATGGCCTAGAAGTAGTTATTTGCATTAATCTATTGTTTTGTCGACTTTTGTCATTTTGAAAAAAAATTACTGTGATGCACCAAAGGAATGTGTTTTCTTTCTGGGAGAAATTTTTGGATGAAAAGCAGTGAAGTCAAAATATCCTACTGCAAAACTATATCTCACATATTTCAACTCTTCATGATAAGTAAGAATTTTCATTTTTGAATAACAGCAGTATTGAAATATGCATGGAAGCAAAATATTTGATTTTAAGATGAGGTTATTGCTTTGTTATGAAGGCTACAGAGTTGGGAGAAATATTATGTAATCTCACATTTTAACATTTTCATAAACATTAAGAGAATTTTCATTTCCAGTGCACTTTCAGTGTGGAAATTTTGATGCTCAAAACACTTTCAAGTTAACAAGAACATTAATTTTGCTTCAAAGCTTTTCATTACTCCTCCACCTTGTCTT
This sequence comes from Siderastrea radians, assembly GCA_964017195.1. Lineage (NCBI taxonomy): Eukaryota > Metazoa > Cnidaria > Anthozoa > Scleractinia > Rhizangiidae > Siderastrea > Siderastrea radians. The sequence goes on from OZ024892.1 coordinate 17,657,574, forward strand.
AAAACTACAGCTTACCAGTCCCTGGTGACCCTGAGTGTATGGTAGGAACACAAACCACAGGTGTCATGACAACCCTGCATGTGACAAATCTCAATAAACATTTCAGCAACCATCATTACATTTACCTTTGTCGTGATCACATTGCTTACTTTTCACCACTTGGTGTTTCTATTTCAGTATATAAATGGACATTTTGACACTACTGTTGGAGCTAAAACTGAGTCCAAGAGTTACAAGAAAATTGCAGAGTCTATATCTCTGAAACCATCAAGAATTCTATTTGTTACTGATGTTATCAACGGTAAGCTTAGTCTCCTTTGTTGTTTAGGATTTTGTGGTAACATAGTCATCTAGCAGACCGGTGTCCTAGTGGATTTGGACCCCTGGTCCAAATCCGCTAGCGAAAATGGACCCCCCGGTCCAAATCCGCTAGCGAACATGGACCCCCATGGGTCCACTTTTGCTAGTGCATTTGTACCCCCTTTGCGGATTTGGACGCCCTGTAAAAACTTAACGCTACCAAATAACTTCAACTGAAAATCTGGCTATTTGTATATAAAGCACTGAAACGACTCTTTCGCTCTTCAGCCTTGTCAGCAAACTATTTCTCTTGGGTTTTAGAACATGGTAATTGAAAGCAAAAGATTACCGTGCTATACGTAGAAGAGTAAATGCTAATTTATTTGAAAAGCTGCCACGCTTGAAACCAAAAATAAGATGTATATTCCTCGTTCTAAAAACGTTCCGGGAGACTGAAGACCTTCTTCTCAAAACTTGCCGTTTCAAACGGAAATTATTGCCTCATTGAAGGGAGTCCAAATCTGCTAGCAGATATGGACCAGGGGGTCCAAATCCGCTGTGTCACCTGCTACAGACATTGCATAATAATTGTACTGTTCCTGTTAAATATTCCACAGTTGTGTGCCAGCCCCATAAACAATTCAAGCCTTAAAGACAACATGATCACTTTAAGCTGTTCACAAGCTGTTCACAGTATCTAAATGGCCAGAAAAGCAAAGGCTTCCCCTCGTGTGAAAAAAGTCACTTTTCTCCAGTTTTGATCTCGATACATTTGTGATTGAATGGGTTAACTTTCCATTTGTTTGTTTTACACAGAAGCAAGAGCTGCATTTGAGGCAGGATTTACAACTGCTGTTAGTGTACGACCAGGAAATGCAGTGCTAACAGAAACAGACAAAAACAACTTTACAACTATAATGACATTTGAGGAGCTGCTACCAAAGACTGTAACTGGCGAGTCAGTGGGGACAAAAAGAATAAAAAGAGATGATTTATAAATGATAGCAGACAATTTGTTTCAAAGTAGACTCCAAAATGCACCTGCAAAGACATCATCTCTGGAGAAACATTTCTAAAAAAACCTAAGCTAGGGTGTACCCAGCCGATTCCAAGTCACATCTCCCTTAAAAAGAGTTCTTCTTACCCCTTTCACTCCCAGAGTCAGTTATGAAGACATTCAAGGTGCTTCTAACTTTTGAGTCTGTGGATGAAATCCCATGGTGTGACAATTCAAATGAAACCTCTTCGGCAGTACTTTCACATGGAAAAGCTTTTCTTATTGGACTTGGAATTGTATGCCCACCTACAGAGAGAAAATTCTGAGTGGTGGAGGGACCCAACAAAATTATTTTTCAAAAGTTAAACTGGAGTTTCTACAGGGGGAGGGGTAAACTAATGAAGCCTTTTATTGGGGGGGACACACGTTGATGGCAGCCAAATATTCAATTTGTGTCTTTTATTGAATACATTTTACTGCAGTGTAATCTGAAAGTTACAACCCATGATATTCAAATCCATATTCACTTTTGGCCTAGGAAAGGTTAAATCCACTGGTTTAGTTCCACATACACTCTTGTTCAGATTTTCACTCAGTTATTCCTGAGAGAAAAGAGGGACTGTCAGTGAAGCATCATCTCCAAATATAAAACATTTTCTTGATGTTGTGAATAACAGACCCATTAAATTTTGTAGAAAATATCTTGAAGTCAAAGGTCACTCGGAGGTGTCTCCTGTATTTAGGATTTCTCCTCAATGTAGCACAGCCGTTGATGTAGTTACCAGTGTACACAAATACTGGGTCATCCAGAAGAAACAGATTTTGCTTCCAATGAGTTCTTGGATGATCAGGTCCTGTTGATAGCATCTCATATTCTGATTCATCTGTGACTGGCACTCCTCCAAATAACACACTGAACCAGGCACACAGCCCATGAAATGTACCGTCCTTTTGTATTACAAACTCAAATTGCTCAGACATAAATTCAAGGTTTTCTCTTGTGAATGTTTGCATGTTTATATCCAGAAGAACTGCACTATGAGACAAGCAATCTTCTTGATCAAGTTCATAGTTATGCAAAGGTCTATCAAGGAATTCTGCCTTTGCTTTGCCAAGAATGGGCGAGAAATCAAACCCATATTGATTATTCCAAACAGTAACCTTTTCATCATAAGCTTTCTTAGCAGTACAAGGTGCAATGAATAACTTTGCATTTGATGGCCATATGATGCCACCTGACTTTAACCAATTATCTCTTGCAAAGAGGACAGAGTCGATCATGAATTCAAAAACTAAGAAGGTACCCATCCACTCTGACAAAATAACGTCTACTTTTTCAGGTAGTTCTATATCTTCTATTTTACCAATAAAAACAGAAATTATGTCGTTTAAATGGTTTATTTTGATAATCTCGGAGGTCACGCTTCCGATATCTGCACTACCATCCACAGCATAAACTTTGTCAACTTGCCCATCTCTCGCACAAAACAAGCTTAAAATGCCAGTACCACATCCCACGTCTAACACCGTTTTTCCAAAGAAAACATCGCGATGCCTATTGATGGCTTTCCTATAGGCAAGAGTTCGCGATTGATCACTAAGCATTTCCAGATGAAGCTTCAATTTTCCGTAGTCTCCAAAGTATTCGTCGTCTTGCCAGTCATGATTGTTTGTATAGTGTCTGGCATAGTCTCCCTCAGTAACAACATACGATACTGGAATATAGCCACACAGTCCATGAAGTTCGCCCCACCACCAATCACTGGATTGTTCGTTTAGAATTACCAACTCCTCGCCTTCAATGAAGCTCAGCTGAGTCTCATCTCCAGCAACGAAGTCTGCTATTGCAATTACCGTTTTCGGACATTGTGTCTTTTTCCCTTTCTCTTTGCAGCTGTGTTCCGCAGTTACATTTTCCTTCCCTTCCTTGTCGTCCATGTTTTATCCCAGCAGGCCTTGCCGACGGCTTAGCCCCAGCCATGCCTTATTCCCAGGGTCTTTGGATTCAACATGGCGGCGACTAAAAAAACTGAGAAGACCCTGGTACGGCAGCCGATAGTGGCCATCAAAAATCAACGACGCTCGTGTCAAATTTATTAGAACTAATTATTTCTATAAGTTTTTAAAAACTTTGAATGCAGGGGACCACACGATTCAAAATAAAAGTCAGCCGGTACTTCTTATTGCGGATCTCATTTTGTTGAGTTGCTCGCAGGGGCGTAGCGAGGATTTTTCAGAGGTACGCACATTTTTCCAAATTCAATAGGGAGAAATTGCCCCCCCCCCCCCATTTCATTTAATTTTAATTGAATGTTGTTATTATTGCGCATCACATACTTTTTTTCGTTGACTTATTCAACTAGTGCACAGTGTACCTATCATAAGATAGCTCTGCCCATGTTTCACTAAGTTTCATCCTTACAAATGTTTTTTGGCGATCAGTGCACAACGTTATTAAGAACCGAATAAGGAGCTTCTAAAACTAGGTAAAATGACCTATGTGTGTTACAAGTTGCAATGTTTATGAGCACAGGGATAGTTTTCGATCTTTCTTCCAGCAAACTCTGAGATAACTTCCTTGTGTTTATGTACATGAAGGACCGCTTATGAAGGCAATCTCTCATCAGACATTGTGCTCCGAAATGATATTTGGAGCCTCTTCATGCCACTTATACGACGCAAGTTGACACAGGATATGTCAGAAGCGTCGTCATGCTTTCACATAAATTCCTGCGTCACATAAATTCCTGCGTACAATTCTACACTGGTGTAGTCCAACGTTTCGACCAAGGTTTGGAGATTGCCATCTTCACTCATCCGCCACAGATGACGCCACCTAGTGACCTCTCGTTTGAAATCATCAAGAGACACGTGCATGTTTTCTCCATAGTGGCTGTATATGTTTCCCACTCCTTTTTCTGAAATTAAAATTGAATATCAAAAATTTATGTAAACAAGCGAAGTGAGACAACTGATTCGTACTAGCTAATGTAAAGGTGTTATCAAAAAGTACCAGGAACTAGTTGTGTGCCTGGAAGCCCTGTAAGGGTTTCACTAGCAACTCGTTGACTTCAGATATTAAGCAGATGTACCTGCTTCAACGTTGGCACGGTGTTGCCACCTTCCTGTTCTTCTAGGAATACTTGAATCGATGTTGTATAAAGCCGCAATCTGTGTGGCCTTCTCTAGCAGCGCGTCCCAGACATCCTTGTCTTCCTTGGATGCTATCACCAGATCTTATTCAGAGCTCTACACCCATTTTACCGTTATTGGCATCGTAACGCATTTTATTCTCCACGAATGCGTGTTTGAAAGAGTATGCACTTTGGCTTGCAGTCAAAATACAGACGTTAACAAATAGGTCATAAGGCATAAAAAAATTCATGACAGATAGAAACTAAAACTGTTCACAATGCCACAGTTTGAGTCGATTTCGTCAAAAAGGACATCTTTATGGGGACATCGTTCGCTGAAAATTTGGCCAAAAAGCTGCTTTTTCGCCGACAAAGTTGTTGGCAACATCTACCAGATTTAAAGCATCAGCAGTTTAAAAAGTATTCTTGAAGTTACAAGGTTTTAAAAAATTCAAACATTTCGACAGCTGAGCTACAAATTTCGGACCTGTTTTACCTAACTCTCGTAAACGTTTACGTCGCGTTTGTCAGTCGGTTTGTGAGATAAATATAATTTTGTTCCTTAGAATTGTGTTACAACAGTGGGGTTAAAGCTCGCAGCAAATACACAGCAGTCGCTTAGCTATTAAAGGTATTAAGGTCCTTTACAGTCTTAAGCTATACTGCCAGGGTAAGGGTGATATGGGTGAAGAAAGACATTGGCGAGGACCCTGGACGACTGTGCGGTGGACTAGTAGATTTTTGAAGCCAACTTGCCCGATGGCTAGTGACTCAACTCAGCGGATGTAGAACCCTACTAAAGGTTGTGAAATTATACAGGGCACTTTTATTAGCATCAGAATTCAAGACCGATTGTTGCACATTAATTTGTTTTAATTATATATTTTTTGGGACATTAATTGTAACGTTTTTTTAACTTCTCTTGCAAAAACTCTGGGGGGGGGGGGGGGTCGAGCCCCCTCTGCCCCTCCCCCTGCTACGGGCCTGTATTGATCACGATCAAGAGCAGGTACACGAAAGACAATGAACGTCAGCATTAAAGTGATTGAGGCCTTATTCAATAATCAATCTTTTATTATTTCTTTATTTATTTATTTATTTACTTTTGTGGCATTTTTCAGGTACGCACGTGCGTACGTGCGTACAGGTAGCTACGCCCCTGGCTCGTACCAGACGTCACTGTAACATTTGAATAAACTATTTTGATTGCAAGGCTGGCACTACGGCAAAAGGACACTTTTAATTAGGCCAATAATTAGTCCGCAATAAAGAGAGGCCTACCTCATAGGGAGAGGTAGAATTTTATCAACACTGACCATGTATCTCGAAAATGACCTTTTTGTTTGGGCTTCTGTTTATAATATACATCAGCATTGTGGGCTCCTGGTATCAGTCTATGAGCGCCGTTTGTAACATTAATGTCACATTTTTTACTTATCGTTTACATATTTTTTTAAACTTTAAGTTATTTCACATGAATTTATTATCGTATATACTGCTACAAACATTTTTGTCATGTATACTAGTTAACCATCAACTTCTTTTTGTTAGATCCTTCAGTGAAGAACAGTAGTTGTACTAGTTGTGACCTGATTAAAAGTAACCTTTTGCCGTAGTGCCAGCCTTGCAATCAAAATAGTTTAATTAATGTTGACAGACCAAACGCGACTCCTACTGATCGAGATGTTGTATCTGACCTTCAGGGTCTATCTCTGACGAGTATATCTTGAAATATTTGTCTAAGGAATGGTTGATTTTCTAACTGTTGGACTATTGAAGGAAAAACTCCGTTCTGGAAAGAGTGGTTTGAAAAAGGGATTTACTTGGTGCAAGATCTATTGGATAACGATAGTAATTTTTTATCACTGCAGAAAGTTTAAGACTGAGTCAACTACCTGCACTACTTCCAACTCATTGCTGCTATTTCCAGTGATTTAAAACGAACTGGGTTTCAAACCAAAACCACATCGGAGGATCTTTCAAATAATTCAACTACATTTCAGTTAACCCAAGGTCTTAGTATAGCACGGCCTAAAATGCGATGTAAAGATTACTACAAACTTTTTAACAATTCCTGTGTAACTGAAACCACACGTGTAAAAACTTGGAAACAACAACAATTTCGTAACTCTTTTACCCACTGGAAAGACAACTTTGCAAAAATATACAGAATAACCAAGGACAACAAACTTAGACAATTTCTTTTGAAGTTTAAGCGTAAAATAATTGTCACAAAAAAGAACTTCTGAAATTTAAAATTACCGCAGGCGATCAATGTACCCTCGGCTCAAACCACGATTCCATTGTCATTAAAGATGTGTTTATTGTTCATCGTGGTGTAAGATAGGAAAGATGAACGTTTATCCGTTTGTCTTACGATGGAATCGCTTTGAGTTGTTGATCGCGACGTTTCGACTGCAATACTGCTAGTCTTCATCATGCGATGAGGTCGATCGTTTACGTGTCGCTATTTGTAGCATGTTGGTTCGCTGTTATTGGTGCATTACGATCCTCATTATTATTCCGACTATTAGATGTTGTTCCCTTACAGGTCCGCTTTGTGGTTGATCGGCTGTTGTGTTTTTTTATCGTAGGTATCCAAGCTTCAGGCATTTCGATTCCACTATCTCTATTGATGTTATTAGGATGAAGTCTTATATGGATAGCCTCTTTGACCCCACGTGTGTACCAGTGAGGGACACGATAAATAAACTTAACTTCTTTCCAAATAGGAAGGTGCCCCGTTTCGTTAGCGTGCTCCGAAACTGCGGAGGTTTGCGTACGAGCAAGCCGTATATCTCTGTCGTGTTCTTTTATCCTGTCTTGCCTCGCTCTCCCTGTTTCCCCGATGTATACTTTGCCGCACTCACATGGAATTTTTGATTTGAAGACCTTGTTGTTGTAGGCAGCGGCGAAGAACCTCTGATACACCTTTTATGTAGGGTAAAACCGCAGTAGATTTAAATTCCTGCGTAGGTTCTTTGTTGGCCGTTGGCCGTGTTGTCTTTGTGAGCTTTCGTACAATGAAGAAGAACATCCGTTTGAAACAAGTACCGATGATAAATGTTTCTTTTCTTCAGCGATGACTGATGGTTTTGTTGTGAGGTGTTTGACTCGATCGTATAGACACTTTTATTGTTAAAACAATACCACGTTTCGCTGACTGAGGATGGTGTGAATCATAGTCTAGGTATTCAGTGGTCAGTGTGGGTGGGCTTTCTGTAAACACTGGTAGTGAGAAGACCGTCTGAATCCCTTGAAACTGACGTGTCGAGAAAGGGAATAGTGTTATCTTTCTCAATTTCCATGGTAAAACGAATAGTAGGCTGTTGACTGTTTAGATGTTGTAAAAAGCCGTCTACATAGTCTTTACCTAAGACTGCATATTTGTACTGATGATTTTCCGGGTATAAATAAATAAATTAATTAATTAATCAATTAATTAATTAATTAATTAAAAAAATGAATGTCGCTTCCAGATCTTAGGTTTATAGGTCGCTGTTGCTATCGCCCGTTCCTCGAACTCTTCCATGTAAAGGTTAGCAATACAGGGTAACCGCGGCGACGGGGCTCCCCATAGCTGCTCCGTCTTTTTGTTCGTAAGTCGACCCGTTGTATTGGAAATACGTGGATCTTAAGACAAAGTTTAAAAGTGTCGCTTAATTTGTCGGTATGGAAGTACTTAAGGAAGGCTGCAAACTGGAAACCAGTGTTTACCGTAAGCCAACAAATACTGGCCTACTGCTCCATCACCAAAGCCATGTTGATAAAAGGTACAAGAAATCGCTAATCAAGACCATGGTAAACCGTGCTTTCCGCCTGTCATCCACACGGGAAGCTTTCGCAACTGAATGTGATCGCCTTAAGTTGATGTTTGCAAACCTCAAGTACCCTGAGAGCCTCGTCAACTCTACCATCTCTCACTTTGTTACCTCAGTGATGTCTGGAGATCCCGATGTGCCAGCTCAACTACCTGTCAACGAAAATGCTGTTCACCGCGTAGTACTGCCATTTAAAGATCAAAAGTCGGCTGATGCGGTGAAAAAACAACTATCCGACCTGAGCAAGAGAATCGATCACACTCTTCAACCAGTGTTTAGGAGCCGCAAAATTGGTGAAGACGTTAAGATGCGTGAGCCCAAACCGCCCTTAGTTAACCAACAATGCGTGGTGTACAATTATCAATGTGATCTGTGCGATGCAGAGTATGTCGGCTATACTAGCCGGCATTTACACCAACGTATTGACGAACACCGTTTTTCAGCAATCGGCAAGCATCTCAAGAACGACCACAGCACTAAAACCATCGGCGACCTAACAGTAACTTTTCCGTCCTCAAGAAGTGTAACGGAAAACTAGACTGTTTAATTTACGAAATGTTATTTATAAAGAAGAAGAAACCAATCTTGAACACGCAATCGGACTCTATCCGCGCAAAACTATTTATTTAGACATACTTACCAAGCACACACACTTAATTACACGCCAAATATGTTACTTATTGTTTACTTTTTTACACCTCACCCTGTATATATTAACTCATTTATATTTTATTTTCTCACTTGAAAATGATGTCATGTAGACATCGAAACGTTGTATTTTTTTCGCTCATTTTAAAGTTTAAAGTTTAAAAGTTTAAAGTTTAAAGTTTAAAGTGTAAAGTTTAAAAGGTCGGCAATTTGTGTAGGTGTAATGTTTGTACGGTCGGCAAGACCAGGATCGTTCTCTAGTTTGCATAATGCGGCCTTTACGGCACCTTCGATCGGCACGTTCGCAAATAACGATTCTACGTCAAAAGATACCATGACTTCGTTTTCTTGTATTCGCTCATGGCTGATGGTAGACACAAAATGAGTAGAGCTGGTAACTGTGAAGTCTGATTTGCCGGTCAACGGGAACAGGATGTCAGCTAAGTGAGCCGATAAATCGTAAGCGAAGGTATTTACACACGATACAATGGGTCTTAGTGGTATCTCGGGCTTGTGTATCTTAGGTAGACCATATATCCTAGGTGGCTGTTTGTACCTAGGTTTGATTTTGTTGTAGACAGTTTCTGAAAGATTTCCACTTCGTTTTAAGCTAACAAGCTTTTTAGTTAGTTTTCAGCTAAGGTCGGTCCGATGGGTCTTTATTGCCCCCGCGGGGAGAGGCAAAATCCCGAGGAGGCCTCCTTATAGGTCGCGCGTACTATAAAGTAAAGTGAAGTAAAGTACTTACAGTCAAAATATGCAGTTCGTATACATACCAGATCAAATCTCGATTTGCCAGAACAGGGGACCCAAGGAATCGATGGGTAATGATGACGTTTCATCACCAAACGCCCGAACGGAATAAATGGGTAATGATGACGTAGCATCGGTAGATGCCCGAAGGGAATATATGGGTAATGTGACGGTGTCAGCAAAATAAAAAATCGCTATCTAGGGGCTGCACGGTATTCATAGAAAACGCGTGGGTTGTTTTACCGTCAGTCACACTGCGAGCACTTCGTTACCGCACGTGTGTTCAGTATATAAATCCCGCAGAGCAGCTGTTTTGAAGGCCGGAGAGAAACTGTAGTTTTTATTTGCGTTTGTCTCATTTTATTCCCATAGAAAACCAACGTAAATTCTCTGACCACGAAAGTAATAGTTCGAGTTTCCTAAGAAATTTTGGAGCGAGAAACGCTGCGTGAGACTATTTGTCAGGCACGCACAAATCACTGATTGGAAAAGATGTCACGAATCACTTTCAGAGACTGAAAGACTCGGTCCACGAACAACCAAGCATTGCTTTGAGAACGAGAGAATCTCAACACCAGTAAACCCTACAGACATCAGTTGTTTTTAACTCGCGAAAAAAATTGCGTTACAAGATTGTGTTAGGTCGCGTGGAAACACAACAACTCTAGCACCTCCCCTCAGAAATAGCTCATGGAAACAGTGAATTTCTTGTGAAATTTCTAGGTCTATAGTTTTTCAGTTTTCCCAGGCTTGCAAGTTGAGCCGCGACCTCATTATTTATATCTTTTCAGGTTAATACATTTCGAGATATTTTGGGAGACTACATATGAAATTTCAGTACATTAACAAAAATAGCCGCTTTTGCAATTTTACTTGACTGATTTCGGATTCATTTCATGCAGCTGATTGTCTCTGTGAAAAATTTCGCTTGTGATGTAAGAAATGCGCCCGAGAAAGCGCACTTTGTATCAAAAGTTGCGTTCGTGGTACTTTACATTGCCTATATGCAAATTATTTCCGTGTCGCGGGAAGTTGCTCTCCCGCATTTTAGTGCAATTTCCCCCTGAATTTTCCACTACAATGTTTGTTCTAATAAAGAACTTAGATTATCGAAAGAATAAAGGTTTTATTGTAGCAATATGGGACGAACAAATCGTTTTATTTTACCACGCATTACTGTTTATATTTTGAAACACGCGACCCGCGCAATTAGCTTCATGTTTATTTTCTTGCTGCTTATTGTTCTTCTATTGTCCCTCATTCAATTGATACGTTCCACTAAATTGTACCCAAACAGTACCCAAACACAAAGAAGTTCCATCGATGACAGAAAAAATAGAGTTCATTTGCATTAGCGATCGACGTGTTTCAATAGGCGCGATTCCGTAATGTCATGAAACCTCTTTATAGCACTGGAGTGAGTGCCAATCTCAACTTGGCCTGCTTCTGCAGAAAAAAAATCTAAAACTTAAATTATACTACAGAAAAACATATACCACACAAAAGAGTTTTTAAGTAAATCAAGAAAAAGGAAACCTTCAAAATCAATAAATATGTTCACAAAAACTCTTAACAGCGGGGGCAGCTGTATGTATGGACCTGTTTTAATAAGTACTTTCATTTATGTGTTGGTGTTCAAGACTACACTGGCGCGACCTTTGTCCGCTGGTAGAATCATAATAGAGTCGTCTTGTTTCATGTTAGGCTTGGGCGGTTCAGCCTGTTGAAGTATGTTGTTAACAGTTCTCCTTATGGTGTCTGCTTGTTCTGAGTCAAGTCAAGTGTTCTTATGGCCGATTCAACTTTGGTGACTATTTCAGTGGCTGGAATGTTAGTTGGTGTTACTGCGAAATTCAACCCTTTCTCTAGTAATGATACCTAAGCATCGCTGAGGGGCCGTGACGATAGGTTAATAACCCATTTATTTCTGTCGACTTGAGGTATTTGTTTCAGTTAACGTAAGGTGTCCCAGAAACAGAAGCCCGTTTCAACGCAACAACGCAAGTTTAACCCTAACCCTAATATTTCAGTGCAATGTCATTAAAGATGTGTTTATTGTTCATCGTGGTGTAAGATAGGAAAGATGAACGTTAATTCGTTTGTCATGTCTGAATCCCGTCTGAAATATGGGCGCACAGCCCTAAGGTTGATTCGTCGCGACAAGCATTGCTCAAGTAAGCTCGCTCGGTACAACAACCACCTCACCTTTCTTACAAGGTGTATTAAGAGCCACATTGTTCCACGAGATCTTCGGGTCAAGCCACCAGTTCCAACTAAAGGCGCTCGCAGAGTAGCCGAACTAGCCTCTACGAGGTTCCTGAGGGAGAGAATACGACTTACTCAGAGCTAAGGGAGATGCGAAAAGAGAAACTGAATCCAGAGTTTGAGGAACGGGCGATAGCAACAGCGACCAATAAACCTAAGATCCGGAAGCGATATGTAGATGACACTTTTACAATCTTAGGTACAGACTATGTAGACGACTTTTTACAACATCTAAACAGTCAACAGCCTACTATTCGTTTTACCATGGAAATCGAGAAAGATAACACTATTCCCGTTCTCAGACGGTCTTCTCACTACCATCAAACGGATATCCCGAGACGGATATCCTTCTTCATTTTGTACGAAAGCTCACAAAGACAACAAGGCCAACAGCCAACAAAGAACCTACGCAGGAATTTAAATTAACTGCGGTTCTACCCTACATAAAAGGTGTATCAGAGGTTCTTCGCCGCTGCCTACAACAACAAGGCTTACGCATCGTCTTCCAATCAGGCTCAACTCTTACGTTTCACTTAGTGCGACCGAAAGACGCCCTTGAACCAACTAAACAAGACGGTGTCGTCTACAAAATTCCATGTGAGTGCTGCAAAGTAGACATCGGGGAAACAGGGATAGCGATGCAAGAAAGGATAAAAGAACACGACAGAGATATACGGCTTGCTCGTACGCAAACCTCCGTAGTTTCCGAGCACGCTAACGAAACGGGCTACGGTTTATTGATCGTGACCCTCACTGATACAAATGTAGGGTCTAAGAGGCTATCAACATAAGACTTCATCCTTATAACATCAATAGAGATAGTGGCAGTCGAAACGTCGCATCAACAACCTCAAAGCGATTCCATCGTGAGACAAACAAATAAACATTCATCTTTCTTCTATGATTCCATTATTCACACCTTCACGGAATGCTCTGTAACAATGTCAATTTATACTAGCTTTTTGAAGTGGTTTAATTATACGAATAATGTAGACATGCAATGTAAGCGTTAAGCCCTCAACCGAACAAATCTTATTTCACCTGAAAGAGGCAAATTCCAATTTGTCCACGGCCTCTTTTCTCTTGTTGTTTGTAAGCAATATCTTGTAAAGCGCATTTGAATGCTACAGAATTACAGAGGAAAATCGAAACGCATTGGAAAATTGAAAATGTCTTAACTCCATTAAAATTTATCAATTTACTTATTTTTTATTTACTTAGTTTTAAATTTGCCGCCTGTATGTGTATCAATAACATATATTCAATGTAAAGTTGTATGTTTGTTTTGTACTGCAATGTACCCCCCTTTCAACACTTTCACACACATCAGAAATGAAAAGGAAAAAACAAAATACCTAAATATAATTAAAATACAAGAAAAATATAAAAATAAAGCGAGAATTGAATATTTGACTCTCTTGCGAACCAATAAATAAATAACGAGAAATTTATCACTTTACAATGATCATATGGTCTCTGTGGAACACTCTTATTTGCCGTTTGATTTTTTGTTTGGCATAAAAATACAAATGTTTTTGCACATAGCGATATTTCATATATTGCAACCAAAATGCAACTGACAGAACGATATATCAGAGGATCGGAACCACTTGTACTTCCCAAGATGTTGATTTCTCGCACGAAAATAAAATCTGGCACTATTCTAAGCTCATTGCATGAAAATTCGAGGAGCTATTGGTACTCGAGGAGATGCAGCCATGCCTGTACAAAACAAGACATTAAAAAGATTATTCTTTCTGTGGTTCTTAAGTGAGCAGAACAGCCGATACCAGGTTTGCGAATAATTTCATCGCGAAATGAAGCGACCATAAATCCGGGATAATTTCGGGAAAAAAAGGTTTTGGAAAAGAATTTGAATCACTTGAATAGTAAATTAAAGTCAAATTTTGTATATCCAGGGAAGAAAGGCGCTGTTACAATAGGCAATTTTTCTTGCAACTTGTCCCACAATTTCGTTGCTCCGTTGCGAGACAAGTTACGTGCAACGTTGCCTAGTGTAACACCTCTACGCAACGCTGGAAAAATTCGTTGCAGCGTTGCGAGGATCGTTGCCAAAAGTAGAAAACTGACTTGTACTTCTCGCTACGATTGCGGGTATGTTACACTGGGCAATTTTTCCTGCAACATGTATCGCAACAAAATTGCGAGACAAGTTGCAAAAAAAAAAATGCCTAGTGTAACAGCGCCTTAACATACAAAAACCTCAAAAAAGGAAAACTACTTGAACGTTTCATGGGAAGCTCAGTAGGTTCCGCAGTTTCGCTGTCTTAATTGCAACAGATTTATAGCATAGTGAACAGAGGTGTATACATTCGATAATAGACTGACCAAAAGATATTATAGATGTCTAGATATTAGAATAGTGAACAGTGATGTATACATTGGATAATAGACTGACCGAAGGATATCACAGATTAGGACTGTTGTGACTTTGAAACAAAATGAGATGTCGTGACTTTCAAAACAAACAAGTACCGAGAGCTGAGCACGTGGCTTGTTCTGTACACGCAGTTTTAGAAATATATTCGACAAGCTAGTGAAATAAAATTCATACAAAGCTTTTAGTCACGAAAACAAATTCCTGCAAAATAAAATTGCCTAACCCACCTCCACCATCAAAAATATAATGCTCCATCCCTTACTGGCACCTCCTCCGGCGAGTACCACAGAGAAAAGAGAGCGAAAAGAGTGCACGATGTGATTTTCGTGCGTGAGATCCACATCGTGCGAACAGCTAGCTTGTAAACCTGATTGGCTCGGATCGCTGGACATACGGTTGCGTTTTTTTTTTTTGGTCACAGAAGCGGTGAAAATGCATCCGAAATGAAATAAAATAAAAAAGAGAGTGAAAAAAAGATTGATCCACACAGAGCTCACGATTATTACAAATGATTATGGCAATTGTCGTTTAATATGTATTCATTGGTTTTGCGTGACAGTTTTAAAATATTCAATTCTCGCTTTATTTTTGTATTATTCTTGCATTTCTTAATTGTATTTTTAAGTATTTAGCTATTTTTTTCCTTTTTATTTCGGATGTTTTAAAATTTGTTCTAGTTGTTGTTATTATTTTTATTTTTTCAGTTTTGTTGACACCCGCACCCCGACCCCGAAGAGCGCTCCTTATCTGATCGCCGCCGCTTCCAAATTCCATTACGTCCATCTCTTTGAATTGTTATTCACATCCAATCTCACTCGGATATTCAGAAACGAGCGACGTTTGGATGTTAACATATTGCGCCCAGGCTGAACATAGCTTGACCATAGAGCTCTCCTTGCGGATGCAAAATAGAACACCTTATCTGTGTTATAACCATTTATTTACACTTAAAATATAATAACCTAAAACTGCTACAAAATATAAAACTATGTACATTAAATATCACTGGTCAGTCTAAACGACTAGATTATTGGTGGACTGAGGACGAACAAGCTTTTCAACCTATTGTAGGTTAATGATAAGCTTTGATAACACGGGCAACAAGAACAGTGATGCTTCAATCTCTCATTTAACATCACGGCATATTTTCTTTCATAAACTTCTGCAGTGCGCTTAGACGCGCGTCAATTTCCATCATCTCTGCTGACCGGTTAAGGGAGTCATTTCCAATATCTGGACGGAAAGAAAGGAGATGTAATAAACAGGTTATAGCGTTGCAATGGCTGAGGTCATCCCAAGGATCACTATCATTTCAAAACGTCTTTGAAGACGTTCTTTCTAAGGTGATTTATGTATCTAATCCATGATAAAACTCGAAAACACCAGGGAAAGGGAGCAAGCAATTGATTAGTAACCTTTTAAATTTTTTTTCAAAAATTGGGTCGGTTGGGCGATGTGCAATTGTGCAATTCACTCTGGTTCATAGAGAGTCTCGACCTAGTTTGACTATTGGCGCAAGACTTGAAACTGGTAGAAAAAAGTAAATGTAACACAATATTCCTACAAATAGCGTAACTCCACCGTTCTTCATGTAATCCAAGCGCAACCCACAGTTCCTTGATTCACTCTGACGAAGGGCTAAGGCTCAAAACGTCAGCTTTCAATTTCTCTATATGGTGACCAATTTATCTTATCAACTCAGTTGATAAATCAAAATTGTTGTTTCACTTCCTCACCAACACAGCACCACAGTTTCTTTAGAAACTAACCTCCTTGATTGTTTGTCGTTTTCTGGGGTGTATCGACACGTTTATTTGCAACAGGGTACACGTCAAAAACGCGACAGGTATATGAGTATGCTGCAAATAAATCCACCCTGGTCAATAATCGAATGATAACCAAGCGTGTTGAGGAACGTGGCTGCCGATAAAACACCCCTTTACAGAAATTGAAATTATCCTTACAAACCTCGTTCTTGAGTTTGTAATCTTACATGAAAACGAGGTTAAACGTTAGTCAGTTTATTTATTTACCGGTAACGCCTACCCTTCGAAGTTTAATTTGAACGCTCATAAACATATTGTTTTATTGGCGGCCATTTGCGCAAAGGGGGGTCCAAAGTAAACGTTATTTAAAAAATCACGAAGAAGAAAGGATCTCTCTAATTAATTTTGCTTGAAAATACTGTCGCTGAAATCCGTGTGCTCAAGTGTTCTTTGCCGTAATGACTACTTTGTTTTGACGGCCTGTTATTCAGCATAAAACACAACACCTGGGATGAAAGTAAAAACAAATGATTGCAACCAGCTAACCTCGCAGAGGTAGGTGATGTCTTTTGGAGTGTGCTGGTCCATTTTCTGGTGTGCTGGAATAACTGAAGGACATATTAAGGAACCTTGAAATTACAAACACTGTCATATACAGAATACAGGGCAACAGCAAAGCTCCAATATTTTAAGATGTAAAATGAAAGTACTGGTGATGTATGCCACCCCATCGCATTGTCAGACATCGTTGCAAGCTTTACTCCTTTTTTTGAAAATCAATTTCAACTTAACAAAACAAATAACGCCGCCTAGTACCCAGGCCTTCTCCTCCCGCTCACTCGACTCGACTTGGTGCAAAATGTCGTGACGTCACCGAATGAGGCTGATTTGGTGACGTCACGCAAATTCGCGCCAAGTCGTGTGAGCGAGAAGAGACCGCCTGTGTACTACGCTGAAACTAAACCACGTTAGTACTTATAAAAGGATACGGTACCGCTGCTACTTTCACTGCTGTTCCTCGCTCCTAAAATAGATTAAATTCGATAAAGTAATAATAAGGAAAAGCAGTTGCAGGTGCAAGTTGCCTAGCAAGAATACATGTCATTATATTGTTTCCCCAATACATGCTCAATATGATCCAGTGCCCTCAGTATTCCCTACAATCAGTATTCATACCATGTCCGAGTTGTCAGGACTGTAGGAGGAACTTTTCTTGGAACCAGCAACTTTCTTTTTTCCAGATGAACCGTTGATGGACCTAGGTCAATGCAATACAGCTATGATTAGGCCATAGCGCAAAAGGTAAGAGAAGGTCATATTCCGTTTACGTTTATTGTCAAAGACAATAAATTGTCCAAAACGTCGAGCCAGTTTATTGAAACAACACGAAAGAATGACACAGAGAAACACCCAGAAACAGGACAGAACAGGATATGTACATGCCAGCTGTACATGTGGTTTGAAAAAAGTGATAAGTTATATATATCGGTATCTTAACACTAAGTTGGTTGACAAAATACAAGACTGTAACAAGCAGTTACTGATAAGTGATATGTGCACGCTGCAATTTCCTCAATGGAGTAAATTTTATGGATAATTTTATTTTTTGTTTGTATTTATATTGGGTATTTATTGGTTTATTGGAGAAATCTGTGATAATAACAGTTTTATTGGTCAGTTTACAGTGAATAAAGTTGTTTTCGAACTCTATGAAATAGTGGCACTGAAGTGGACCTATACACAAACAAGAAAACCTGAGTTACACCTAATTCTTTCTAATTTCGCGAAAATCAGGAGCTGTATTTTGCGGGTATTAATTTTTGCGATTCGTGGAAAAAACGTGAACAAAAGTGTATTTACTTTCGCGGTTTGGCCTGAATAAATCTAACTACAAGGAGCTCGAGTGCAAATGAAAAAAAACTGGCGACTGCACTTTAGTCCTTTTGGTTGATTTACAAGCTAAAGATGAGATTGAAACAAGGGAAGAGTGGGGAGAGTGCTGTCGAAAACAAGAACAGAAAGATATATTTTCCGGCAGGGGCAGAAAGTGACAGTTTTAATTCAGAACAATAAACCAACAAGCCCATAACTCACCACATTTACAATTTACGTATTGTTATCCCTTTATCAATGGCATTAAACTTCCCGCGTTTAATTTTCACACTCTTTTTTTACACAAGTATTAATTTTCGCGATTTTTTTACAAATCGCGAAATTAAGTACGCGCAAAAATGAGTAAGAATAAGGTATGCGCAAATAAAGGACTCGTGGTTTGGTCCAGCCCTCATCACTTGCATTTACTTTTATTAACATAAAACGTCCTGCACATCAATGTAATGGACTGAACAAAAGTCACGTGCTTCACCGCAGGTAGTGATTCACTCACCTTGTCTTCACCCGTCTCGGTTTTGCGTGATCAGACATGTAGTCCCTATCTACAGAGGACTGGGACGAGTGTCTTGAACCTATGCTTCCATTAGATGGCGTTCTTCTTAATCTACCACCTGCAAACGATCACAACAAACTGTCATGACAACTTTTAACATTCCACAGTTACCGCCACACTGCTAAACAAATTTATTACTGTTAGAATAACGATTGACAATAACCCTACCTGACCACACATGAGCATTGCCGGGGTCTTTACGAGGAAAACGATCAGCTGACAAAGATCTAGATCGAGCTCGTGGTCCAGAACCACTGGAACGCGATCTCTTTCGTCTAAAATGTGGAATAACGAAAGGAAAAGAACTTAAGACAACCTAGACACAAATACCTACCCACTAAGTAAAACTGATTTTAAGGAGCGGGCGAAAATAAAGACAAACGATCATTGTGCCATGAAACACTTGAATTGAATGAAAAAAAATAACAAAAAAGAAAAAAGAAAAAGAAAAACAGTCAACGTACACTGCGCAGGGGCTCAACCCAGTTTCTCTTGTATGAAGCAACAGGATGCTTAACTTCAGTCAAATGAAATATGTCCTCGATTTATTTATAAACTGGAAACTAAAATTAGAAGCAAACTCTGAACTATTGCTCACACAAACCCAACGATAAAACAATTCAACAACAACAACAATAATAACAACAACAACAACAATAATAATAATAATAATAATAATAATAATATATATTTTTAATCAAATCCCAGATAGAAAAAAATTCCAAATACCAGATAAAAAAATATGTATGCACAAAAACCAATAAATTGGCTAAATTCGAGTGGAAATGGAAAAGATAACTTTGAAGTATAGGTGCATTTATTTTAATTAGGTGTTATAAGCTGCTGATGTAATTAGGCACTGTCTGTGTGTTTACGATGTTTATTTGCTGTACAAACTATTATGTATCTTTGCAGTTGTCTAAACTAAGTACTTTACTTGTTTTTTTCTTTCATTTTTATTTACTTATTTATTTAATTATTTCTTTATATCTGTGTATAGTACAATTTGTATAATTTGAATTGTAAATGTTTTGTAAAAGCAAATAAACATTAAAAAAATAATAATAAAAAATTAATAATAATAATAATAATAATAATAATAATAATAATAATAATAATAACACCTATATGCGTAAAGAATCATTCCAGGTACATTCACGAGGAAAATAATAACGTTCTAGAGTATTCCGTATTCAGAAATATAACAACGCGAGTTCATTAAACGTAATCTCGTATTGCAACACATTTCCTGATTTGTCACTGATTTGTTGAAAAAATCAGAGTCATCACAACATAAACGTCGAAGTCTAAGAAATCAGTTGAGAGAACAGAATGGAGTTTTTGACGTGGGAGCGATGAAAAGATGAATGTAACAAATAACTGTGGGAATATGTAGGTTTCATTGTAGTATACAGACTATACACTGGTGGATAGGCCGTCGCCATTGATTGAAACTTTGATATCAAGGAAGCGACTGAAGTTTCAGAAATTTCCGAGATATATACTACCATTTTCGTTCAACCCTGAAGCGTGACGATTTTTTCACGTATGTTTACTTTTTAAACTTAACGGGTTTGTCTGGTTACGCGTCACTTTAGACCAAACGAAACCTTGTCGGTTATGTCGCGAAACTGACAAGGTTCTTGGCGCCATTCGAACATGTTTTGTTCACGTACTCTGAGACTTTTCAGGTTTTGCCGAATGAAAGTCTTTAATTTTTTGCAGTGAAGGAGATGAGAAAAGTTAACAAGTTAACAAGTTTGGAAGGAGTTACCGTCCAGGAGTCGCTTTAGATCAAGATTTAAAATGCTCCATCATTGACATAATTTCTTTTTAATATCAGTGAGGGTCTGAGAGAAGGGGGTGAACAAGTTACGGGTAAAATTCCGCGGACTTTTAGACAATTTGCGAACGAGTTGCGTGACCGTAAACACCGCAAAATCTGTATGGCACAGATACTGCGACGAAATGCAAAAATTAGCAAAGCCTAAAGAGGCCTGACATCTGAAAAATTACGGGAAGATGACCTTGAACTCATCGAAGTATTGAAAGTCCACTACTGATCTATCTCCCTTTCCCAGATCACCGAGGAGTTAGTGCAGTTTGGAGCACAACAAATTTCAATCATGAGCTATGGGAAACATGGATTTTGAGTTCTCATCGAACGTTGTTTCAAACAAACAGCGATGAAATATGTCAACTACTCAATAAAACTATCACCTTACAGTCAGTTCTGCTGTCCCTTGTCTTTGATTCCTGCTTTATCTTCTGCAAATATCCCTGTTTCTCCCCAATTCTTCGGTGAGTTCGATGTGCCTACTTTTCCGCTCGCCATTTTGAAAAACCACTCATTCCCAGTTCTTTTCATTCCCAGTTCTACGCAGCCAACTAGAAAACCTCCTAAAGCCACCCAAAAGCCACCGGGTAGGAAGCGCTTGGGCTGTTGCTAGGAGATTTGTGCCTTTGGCCAATCGTAGGGCCTAAAAGACAATCGCTATTGTTTTTCAAATTCGCCTTCAGCTGGTAAGAGCAAAAAGCTCCTTCCAGTCCCCCGACAGAACCTAATTTGAATTGTAACTCTTAATCCGTTGCACGACGACCTTCCATATATGGAAGTCCGTCGTGCAATGTTCTTACGAGCTTGTAACCATAACCTGGAAAAGATGGCCTACCCATTGGGATTTAGGGCGGATTTAGGAGGTTTTCTAGTTGGCTGCGTAGAACTGGGAATGAGTGGTTTTTCAAAATGGCGGGCGCTAAAAGTAAGGATATCTGGCTCGAACTCACCGAAGAATCGGGAAGAAACAGGGATATTTGCAAAAGATAAAGCATAAATCAAGGACAAGGGACAGCAGAACTGACGGTAAGGTGATAGTTTTATTGAGTAGTCGACATATTTCATCGCTGTTTGCTTGAAACAACGTTCGATGAGAACTCAGAATCCATGTTTCCTATAGCTCATGTTTCAATGTTGGTCGTTTCGCGGACCATAAAGTTTCAAAGCACGTGAACAAAACATGCTCCTGTACACGGAAAACCTGAAAAGCTTCAGAGCACGTGAACAAAACATGTTCGAATGGCGCCAAGAACCTTGTCAGTTTCGCGACATAACCGACAAGGTTTCATTGCCTAAAGTGACACGTAACCAGACAAAACCGTTAAGTTTAAAACGTAAACATACACGAAAAAATCGTCACGCTTCAGGGTTGAACGAAAATGGTAGTATTTCGTGACGACCTACGAGACGTCGAAAGAAATGACAAGGAAGCATCCAAACCAGTCGCTCGACACTTCAAATCGGCACACTCAGTCCTCACGGTAACAAGGAATTCACGGAACGCTTTTCATTCAACTAATTTATTCTTGTTTTCAGTTTACGTTGTCATGTTCCCACAATAACCATTTAACAATAACCATTTAACCACACAGTACATTTGAACGTTGTCCACTCCATCTAAAGTGAAGATGGAGATAGTCCCATTTGAAAAAAGTGTGCTCATTTTGAAAAAAAGAAAGAATGAAACGATTTCTTGGATAAAAACTTGAGTGTGACGTTTACAGGATTGTTGTAATTAATAAAATAAATAAATAATGGAATTTAGAATCCAATAAAGGGGGTTAGTTTGTAAAGAAACTGTGGTGCTGAGTCGGTGGGTTGATAAGGTAGATTGGCCTCCGCAAAGAAATAATGCTAATGTTTCGAGCGTTAGCCCCTCGTCAGAATGAATCTTTAAAGGCTAACGCTGGGATGAAACTTCGAAACGTCTGCTTCTTAACTTCTTTAAAGTGGAATTTAGAAATGCTGGTTCAACAAACTCTACCCACAGCTGACTGGTGGGAGGTGAAACATACTTTGCATTTCATTTCTCACTAAAAGGGCTTTGTAAAGGGATTCAATGACTTGTCATAATTTCAACCATCAAGACTAATGCAGAAACCCTTGGAAATATATTTTTAAAACTTTTATATCTCTAGTATAAAACAAAGGGAAATGCTACTCTTTTGATCATGTTTACCAGGGTGTCCAAGCACAAACGGTGGGGGGGGGGGGGGGACTCATAGCCAAGAACTTTCACCAGTTTTTCATGTTTAAAAACTCTGACGAAGATTCATGACCAATCAGATCACTCATTTTTCAAATGAAACACTTAAAACCAAGCCAATTTTAAGATAGCTCAGTACTGAAACAGTCACCCGGTGCACTTATTTAGTATACCTCCCCTCTATTCTGTCTATTCGTTTGTTCATTCTATTTGACTGTTTGTGATGCAGTGGGTTTCTCATTCACTTCACATTTCATGACAAAGAGAAGGCCATTTATGGAAACCAAAATGAAAATATGTAAGACAGAATTTTTGCTAGAGGGATACATTGATTTTTGCCCATTATGAACTCAGCAAACTGTTACGTGCGATCAACATGGAAAATTTAAAAACTATTTTCTGTTTTTTCTACCAGCAATATTGCAGATTACATGAAAAGTAGAGAAGGACTCAATTCTTTCGTGAAAGAGATTGTTAACACTACACCCTGTGCGACGCCTAGAAGTCAGATCTAGTTTTTTTCCCTAGGTGCTTGCAAATTAAATTATTGCACATGACTTAAACTGGTGTCAGTGAAAAAATCCTGGCGCGTTCAATTGTATCTTAAAAATACTTTAGTAAGCCACCTTAAATGGAGGAGATTGTTTCATCAAGGAAGACTGTGTAATGAAGAAAAAACAGTATTGGTAAAGACTACAATGCACGTTTGTAATCAGTCCAACATAATAACAACATACCCCCTTGCTTCCTCCATCTCCCTCTGCTTTCTTTGCTTTTCTTTAACATATCTTTCCAGCCGTTAACAAGTCAGTTCTGAACAGATGGCAAAATGATCCCAACCCAGAAATTGTTAGCAAACAAAACCGCTAGGACATTAAAGCAAATTGTTTTGAAAAACAGGACTGATGTGTTACATCCGGTCGTTTGGTAAAGCGATTTAGCAAACTGTTACAGTTATCCACGAGTGGAATTAGGTACGTAATGTTGATTTAGACACCCACATGTGGGCGTTGAGTAATGATGACATCGCAGAGACTTGATGCCCAGACAGATTAATCGGGTGACAATACAATCTTGTTTCCATGGACGTCTCGGTATTCAAAATGTCATCAAGAGAAGCGGAGGCACGTGACCTGCTGTTTGCGACGGGATGCCATTTTGAATACAGAGAAGACCTTGAAGACGAAAAGTAGTAACAATAATTCTGTTTCTGAGAAACATAAAACAAAAATGTAGCAAATCTCGTCTTGTGGGGAAAACATTCTTTTTTCAAAATCACATGACCTTGTTCCCAGTGCTCACATGGTTCAGTCTTTATTGGGTGTAACCCACAGGTAAGATTTTGTTCAGGTACAAATTCTCTTAAAAACGTTACCAAATCGTAGCAGTGGGGTAGCTTAGTGTAGGTTATTCCTAGTTTAAATGTAGTAACAAAAGGGGTAAATAAACATCACAAACTGGCAAATTTTAACTACACATAATGATAAAATAACATTTCATTAATGAGGATTCAAACAAAAGTTGACAAAAGGATACGCTGTTGGGTCGAACCGTGGAACTCTACCAGCTGAAAAGACATGAAGAGGAAAATGACAATACATGCTTTGGTTGGTGACCTGCCTCAATTACGCTATCGATAATAAAATATACTTGTTTGCAACAAGTCTAATTTCTGTATCGAAGGTGCCATCAAACTTAATCTACCGTGTGTCATGAAATTTTCGCGGGATCTAATTTTCGCGAATTTTCCCTCGATCCGCAAAAACAATTTCCCGCTGAAAAATAATCCGCAAAACTTTACTCTATTTATTAAGGTTCCTGAATTTCATCGTCATCATCATCATCATCATCATCATCCTTTATTTCAACACGATAAAAATTTAACGCATAATGCTTGTGGGGTCGTGTAATTAATTAGGTATAGTACCTAACTACAATACTTCTACTAAGAATATTGTTCGATAAGAAATTTTGCACAATGAATAAATGGCTAATAGCACTTAAAATCATGGTGTTGTTTGGGAAGCGACTGAACTGACTGTGCACTAAAATCAAGTTCCTTCACGTATTTATCCTTCTTTACATTACGGTAAAAAGCCGTAAATTGGGAGCCCGTATAATATGTACAAACAGCATTCCATAGAATGGCTCCTCTATGGTTAATTGAGTTTTTTAAAAAGTATGAGTTAAAACGTGGGCGGTAACCTGTTGCTTGTTCTGAGATCGTAAGCCGCGCTAGGTTTGTTCACTAAGTAAGATAAAGCAGCTGGTGCTTCACCGCTGAATACTTTGTAAAATAGCTTAATTAACCGGAGTTTATACAAGTAGTTTAGTGAATTCTATTTCGAATGCCAGTAGACGTCAGCAAATGGCATATCGCGGGGCACGTTGTCAATAATTCTAGCTGCCCTACGATGAAGCTTTTCTAATTAATTTAGCTGCTTCATACTAATGCATCCACCCCACACGACGAGGCCATATGGAACTGAAGGTAGGAGAACCTGAAAATACAAATCTAATAGGGCATCCCTGGTTAGGAACAAACTTTTTTTTAAGAGGTTCATTTTGTTAACAAAACTCTTTTTTACATCAGTGAGGTGCTTTGACCAGGAAAGCCTGTCATCAATAGTGACGCCTAAAAGGCGAACGTGTGTGACCCACTCGATCATTGGTGTACAAGGCGAACACCGTGGGGCCAAGCACAGACCCCTGAGGAATCCCACACGTAACATTTAACACAGTTGAGTGTTGGCCGTTTACTACCAAGAATTGAATCGGTCAGTCACTTAGGTAGTCTGTCAGCCATGATTACAGGGGACCTTGAACTCCGAATTGACACTTTAGTAAATTTGAGCAATATTACGACCGTCCTCTTTACAATTGCTACATAAGGCTTAGTCTCTGCATTCTCTGGGTAAATTTGATGACAACCGTAGACGAGACCATTTCCTGCCAAAGAGCAAACCAAAGTACATTATATGTTTCTCTCAGCCCATAAGGCATACGAAATCACACTTTTCGGTAGCTTTCAACTACAATCGAGACTCACAACATGAGCATAGCAAAAAAGTAAAACTATGACAAGACAATATCACATCCCTTGTTGCTGCATACAAGTTTCGTACGTTAAAAAGCCAGGAGAGAAATTTACCGAAATCGCGAAAATTTGTTTCCAGTGGTAAAGTCTTAAAATCCAAATTTGCAAAACTTGTTCCCGCGAAACACAAAAAAATGGAAATCCCGCGAATATTTCATGCCACACGGTAAGTTAGAATCTTTACCTCACATTTGTAGACAAAAGACCAATAATATAAATAAGGAATTACGTTTATTCTTTAACGTGAAAATCAGCCTGGATGCCAAAGTAGGGGCTAAATCGTGGAATTGGACGATAAAAGTAACCAAAATAGGAACTGGACGATGATTCGGTACACTGTGGTATCAATATCAAGTTGAAAAAATAACAGACAGTCTGAAATAAATTCAAAGTGAAAATGACAAAAATTTGGCATTGTGCCTGCGCACAAAACTTAAACAAATTTATGACTACATTCAAGAGACCCCGTCTTACTGAACAATGTTCATGTGCAATGCACTGTTTCAAATGTTTAAACAAATACCGTAAAATCCCGAAAGTAACGACCTCGTTACTTTCGGAATTAGCAGCCTTTGGGACTCGCTACTCTCGAGGGGTCGTCTATTCGGGGAACATAAAAAGTTATACAAAGTTGGTGCGTCTGAGCTCTTTTTCCGAAATAAAAGATGGAAATTCGATAAAACAGTAGTCAGCACTTCATGTCTAGACTGTGTTGTCAGTAGTCGTACGAGTTTTTCAAGTTTTTTTTTTTTCTCGCAC
>OZ024892.1:17684203-17701703 GCA_964017195.1 Siderastrea radians
TGCGTCTGAGCTCTTTTTCCCAAATAAAAGATGGAAATTCGATAAAACAGTAGTCAGCACTTCATGTCTAGACTGTGTTGTCAGTAGTCGGTACGAGTTGTTCAAGTTTTTTTTTTTCTCGCACTTCTTTTCTCCAAAGCTTATTGCATAAAAACAAGGATCTCTTTTCTCCTCCTAATGGACCCACACACCCTCAAGCGCACTCCTGCTTCGACCAGAGGTACACAGCAATTATAATAGAACTGTAAATGGTTTTGAATCCAGGAGTCATATCATAATTCGGTAAACTGTGATACGTCTGGGGTGAGTGTAGTCCTGAGAAGGACTGTTGAGGTGAAATTGACTGATCATGACTTCTGCTCAGGTTGTCGAAACGTCAGTCAATGTCATCTCAAACAGTCCTTCTCAGGACTACACTCATCCGGACGATCACAGTTTACCGAATTATGAATTACAATAGAACTTTTAATTTTAATTTGAAGAAAAGTTTCTTTCAGTACGTTCCCGTTACTTGATGAAAATTCTACGGGTTTTGTTTTAACACGGCGCAACATGAACTGATGATGCACAAATGGGCATTTTATAATGCTTTGTGCGATACCTTCCCTTGTTGCAAACTCCCTTAATTATCGTGATCAAGTTTTCTTCCTTTTCTTTCTAAATTCATTTCGTGTTGTCTGTTATTTGTCAGTAATGCACCTGTCCGTTATACCCGGGGGGACAACCATGGGATGGGGTGTGGACTAAAAAAAAAAGGAAATTTTGAGCCAAAATTCCTTACCCTTGGGCCAAGGTCACATACAATTTAAAAGCACTTGATTATTCACTTGGGTATATGACTCACATACCTAGTAAATAAACCCCTCCCGCGGTTGGTATGTCGGCTGATAATGCCCGAGGCTGAAAGATTGTCCGAAAAATGAACAGTTGGCCGAGAAGCGAAGCTTCGAGTGCAACTGTGAAATTTTTTAGGACAATCTTTCAGCCAAGGTCATTATTGTCCGATATATCAGCAAGCCAGCTAAGGAGTTTATTTATTTTATAACCCCCAAATGAAAAAAGCCAGTGAAGATCACAGCAATTTGCATCTAAACAAATCCAATTTGGTTAGTTTACTCGATTTTATTATATGATAAGATCTAGAAAAGTTTAAACCAGAAAAAGTGACTTCCTCTCCTGTTTTTCCCTCGTCAATAAAATCGAACGATGGGTATCGCCTGATATCCGCCATCCGATTTTGTACCATTCTCGTCCCCAGAGCTGCGATCCTTTTGGCCAGCGCCACGGATCAAGACCTCTGGCAGGGGCCAGGGTAACACGCAAGCGCAATAGCTGCCCATTTTTGTAACCGATGGTAACCGTTATTGTTTCAAATTTCTGAGGCTGCGCACAAACGCCGGAAAGTCCGTGATTCGCGAACTTCCTGCTTCGGTCGTCGCTTCGGTCCCTGCCAGAGGTCTCAAAACGTGGCGCTGACCACAAGGATCGCGGCCTTTGGGGACGAGAATGATTTTGTACCACATGATGTGTTTCGTCCAATGAGCATGCTCCAAAATTAAGTGGTGGATTATAACATCAGATACTACATTATTGCTTTCTGAACATCATGAATTTCATGATACCATCATACATGGTTGTTAAGCATAAAAAGGGCCTTCTACTAATGGGTTTGTAAACCTACCTGCAGGTGAAGGTGATCTACTACGCACCGTTGAAGACTGTTTAGAAGGTGGCCTCCTATCCTGGGAAATGGAGCGCCGTGGGGCTCTGGTTTTTTTGGAGGCTGAGCTACCAGTTTGGGCTGGAGAGGGCTTTGTCCTAAGTCAATTGATTTTTTTCCAGTTAATACTGACATGTTAAGAACAGAATTTACTTTACCACAAGTCATAGACACTCCCCAGTTCGCTCATAATAGGTCTTCCAGTGGAGTACAAGAAATATGGACTGCAGGCTAAGTAGGGTAATAGAATCAGAGTGGTAGAGGTTCTGCAGGACAAACGACTTGAATCGCCTACAGCAAATCAATAAAATCCCCTTCCTTTGGAGCCACAAATCACACAAATTGTTTAAGTGCTCAAATCACACCCCTGTTGACAAATGGTCTCAAAATAGACTATCTTCAGGTAGCTCATAAGGGTTTTTCATTATAAATTTAAGTGTTTTTTTTAAACGAGGCAAGATAACAAATACATGGCCATGGCTACACTAGAGGTCCACAAAAAGAAGCTAGGATTTCAGTTTTTGGAAATCTCAAAGACCATGTCAGACCTACTGTTTTTGTTGCTCTTTTTAAAAAAAGCTTTTTATCTTTTCTAGCAGTGCAACAAAAAGTTATCATTGAGAAGTAGAACTTGTGTTACATCAAGAAGGGCTCCTGAATAGCTCCCCCCAGGAGTTTTTATTAGAAGTGCCACCCTGAGTGGCGAGTGGATGTAAAAAATCCGAATGGGCTACCCAGCAAAGTTTTGAGAAAAAAGAAAATGCTTCTTGTGAGATTTTATTTCCTGTCCATGCCAAACTCCTTTTGTCAGCTCTTAGAAGATGTAATTTGGGGCTCTTTTAGACTCTTTTCTGTAACTGCTGGTGCTCCAAATATCAACCAGTATTGATTTGCTCCTGGCAACTCATTTGGCAGCAGTTCATCCTGCCACCCTAATCACGTGCAAATTTCATAGTGCTTTCCTTTCATGCAATCTAAGTATTTCCCCCTATCGCACAAAAACAATCCAGCTACTATTGCAAAGGAAAAATGAGTGACTTTGAGTAATTCTACAAGAATGGTAGAATGATACCTTTCACTTCACACTTATTGACTTCCCCATCCAGACTCTGAAGCCAGAAATATTTGAGAAAAAAGGCCCTCAGCTAATAAAGTTAAACCTCTATTTTGGACATCAAAGGGATAGACAAAACTGTCTATTTTAGAGAGATGTTTTTTTTCAATAGAGTAGAGGCTAGTAACACTCACTCTCCCCACCCACACTCCGTGACAAAGTATACACAAGTATGATTACAAAAGTCAAATTGAAATATAAACTCCACTTTCAAAATTAACAAGAGGGATTTCAAACAAATATTATCCTGTTGAAAAAAACAACACTGTTAATGCTTATCCTGTTAAAAAACAACAACAACAACACCTGTTGCCCACCCGGGTTCAACTCCTCGGCCATACTTGTAAATAGCCAACTGGTCTAACTCCTGCCAGTTGGTATTTTTATCTTGTTATGTTCACTTTGAAATATTTGTTTGTAAGGTTTAAATGCTTGGCCCCAGTAGCCCCTTGCTATAATCACTTGCCGTGGGTAAATAAAGGACATTTATTTTTTATTTATTTATTTTTTTGTTGTTGCTGAGCTTCTAGGGTTGATAGCAGTAATACTACATACGTAATGAGTGTGTTTGTTGGCCATAAAAAGGCTTTTGTTACGTTTAGGGGACTTGGGCTCTGGAGTTAAAAGAACCGACTGAACAGATAAATGAACCAATTTTTACACAAGTAAAATTTGTGAGAAAAATGAATCTCTACAAATTCGTGGGAATTATTTTCTAACTGGAATGGATGATAAACTGGCTTAAAGACAAGAAACTGTTGAGGAAAAATTGCAGATGTTCAGAATGTGATATCGTTTGTCTGTGCGTAAAAGATTTATCGAAAAACAACCAGACGAGTATTTCTGGTGATGTTTACATTGCAAACAGAAGACTTCCTTACGGAATGGAAGTCTTTCAGTGAAAGGAGCCTTTTATCGATGCACCACCAGTTGACAATCATTTACATGTATTTGTCCTTGTTAAAAATTCCACTCTGTATTTCAATACAATAAATGATTACATGTATGTGAAAAACTTTTGCATGGATTGCTTTCTTTTATTCTTGTTGAACATGCTGAATTGGTAGCTTTTGTAATATTTTGCACATGCACTTTGACTGCATATTTATTCATAGATTATGCATACTTTACTTGCCATTTGCATGTGCATTCAGACAGTTTTTTCTCTATAGAGTGCAAGTCCCCTAAAAGTAAGCCCAGAAAAAAAGATACAGCCAACAATGATATAAGACACCCTTGAAAATATTACTTATTTCCAGGACTTACCCTCGTTTTAACAGAGCAAGTTCATTTGTTAAGCTCCGGCATCTTGCTCTTAAATTTCGCTCATTTGCACGTATTTCTTCCAGCTATAAAACACAAAATAAATCCTAAATAAACAATAATACGACACATTTAACACTAACCTGACAACAGCTAGAAATGAAAAGTTGTTTTCCTTGTTTGCAGTAACTGCTTTCATTATCAGTAGACTTGCTCCAAGTCACTCACTCTGATTATGGAAGGTGCATGTTTGGTCCATGAGTGTGAATCAAAATGGCGGCTGGCTCTGCGGACTGAGCGGCTTGTTTCACTTGGAGCACGCTATTTCAGAATAATGGTCTCACTGGTGGATTTTTCCAGTGATCGTTTTCGTTCTTTATAAGAAAATATGGGTGACTTGAAGCAAGTCTATATTATCAGCTGAGGAAATGCATGTACGCAGGTTTTGAAAAAGTTCAATATTAGGCACAAACCATGCAACTTACCTCCTCAACTAAATTCCGATGTTCTTCATTTTTTTTGTTTATTGTTCTTTTAAACTTGTTTTTCTCCTTCATAAGTTCACTCTGTGTGACAAAAAAGAGAAAGGGTTACAGATTTTGCTCTTTGTTTGTGAGCAGCTGAAATTGCTTTTATTAATTCATGCAAATAATAAGTCAAGGCTGATGGCAAAAATGGAAAATGCAGTCAGGTTTCATAGAGTTGAATGTTACATCAAGGGCCTCACACTTGATGAGGTAGGCTTTATGTAACTCTTAGTTCATGAGTCACACTTTCTCTTTTCCAGTTAGTGGGATGGTTTTGTCTTCTGTTCATATGGGAAATTTCAGCCCGGTTACCTAGACGAAAAATGCGTGAACAGTGGACTGTTCAACCCAAAGACAATGGGAACGAGTTCAGCTTCTATGGGCCATTTTGACTTTTATTCAAGCAAACAGTCGAACAACTCGCTTACCATCTCTCAAAGAAGTTTGCCCAATGGCCATTAGGTTTGAGCATGTTGTCAGAGGCTGCATTCAGTTTAGTCAGCGACCTTGCAAAGCATTCATAGTTGAAAAAGATTCGTCCCAGTAACCAGGCTGGAGTGTTCATATGGCAAAGATTTCCAGCCTCGTTACCGATGGATATCCCAGTTGAAATTACCAAGATCTTGGTAACTGGGCCAGCAAGCCTTATTATATGAAAACATCAAAATTTTGAGAGGCCTAAAGTCTCTGATCTTTTCAACATTTACACAGTAGCCTTCAAAAGGGTGGTTACTTGGTCAGTATAGGTATCAAATTTATGCGGCAGTTGAGACAGACGTAACAGTAGGGCATTTTTAAGAGCACAATTAAGGATAAGCTTTTTTGGAAAATCTACGGTCCAAATTGTCATGTAACCTTTCTGTGAGTAAACTTTAACTGTTGTCAACTTGTTTCAGGTCATTATAAGAAAATTCACCATGGCTTAAAATTTCATTTAAAAAGAAGGTATTGTAAAAACCTCTTATAGCTGACACAAATCAAGTTCAATCGCCATAAAATTTAAAGTTTTATATTTTTACAGGTTATTTCTGTTTCCTCCTGAAATTTCTATGAAACTGGTCAATGTTTTCCTTTTCAAAAACACAATTAAAAAGGACACTGTCGACCTGATAAATACCCAGGGGCCACCTTAATTAACTCCTCTACAGGTCTTCTTTTATTAATTATTCTATTATAGAACAACAACACCAACAAACAGTAATCATTAGGTTTGGAGTTTTGTTATTGTCAAATCAGCACTACACATGTATTATAAATCAGTCTTAAGTGTTAGATGAGTAGCACAGTCATGGCTCCATTTTGTGTTACATAGGTCAAAAGACGTTTTAGAGCAGAAATGGTCTTTTCATTGTTTCTCTGTGTCCACTTTTGCTTGTAATGTTTGTTCCAAACAAAATCATGAAAAAAATTACAGTAACATGATATAAATAGCAGTTTTTACGTGTACCCATAATTCATTGCGGGCGTGGCAAATGTTGGATTCTGAATTTTTTATAATAAATAGCGCTAAAATAAAGCGCTATTTATGAGGAAAAAATTGATTCTACGTGTCTAGGGCAAGAACATAATTGTTTTGATGTTAAAAACATCTGTTCTGCATTTTAAGCATGAAATGTACATATTTTTTCCTACCCTACTGACCCTATCTCACTCAGAACATGTGCTTTGGTCACTCTCTCTTTTTACCCCGCCGTCAGGACGGGGTCTAGTAATACCCATTTTTTTTTCGTGGTTTGTGTTTTTTTTGGTGGTCACTTGCCCCAGACCTCCACTTTTCGCTCGGCCAAACAAATACTCGTCGTGTCTTTCGGTACACAGGCAAGGGCTTTTATCTTGAGTCACCGTAACATATTTTACACCCCCCGGGGGGAGAACAACGGCGGGGTCTAATGCCCATGGGGCTTTTCTTGTTGCTGCATAATTTATTTCAGCCCCTTAGAATCCCTGGGGACACCCCAATTGTTGTTTTTAGAAACAGACTGTTTCAGTTTTAGGTGAGTTATGGCGGATGTTAGGCCTGAGATTTTCGAAGGAAACTTGCTTGTTAAGGCTTCGTTACACCTTGTGAGCACAGCAACATGGCGCAAAATGTTTCAGCATCGCTCAAAGCTAAAAATCTCTGGCCTAGGTGGATGAAAATGGCTAAGAAATACACTTATTTTTCGGTGATGGCAAGCCCAACATGTGGCACTCGATGGAAGTGCAATACTCACATTAGTGACATCAAAATATTGAAATGAAGCGGTGAGTCTTTGCTAATTTCGACGTTACCAGCGTGGTGCAAAAACTGTTTCAGTCTTTTTCAATTTGTTCTCGTTAGCTCCACGTTTGGTATTTTGACTTGAAACTTAACACAAAGTTGATCACATTAAGCCCATTCATCTGACACCTTTTATTTTGTATTTCAAGTAATGTGCCGAGCCACATCTCAGTATTTTATAAAATGCCTTTCAAAAACATATGAAGCGTTACAACGAAGGATCGGTACAAAACTGCAGTTTTACAAGAACTTCCCATAAAGCAATGTGTCTGAAAGTTAATGTGTGTTTGCCTTTATTGGTCTGAATTGTAACCTAGGTTTCTTAAGATTTTGTGCAATGTAAGTGGAGAAATTATTGAAAATACACTTGCACAGCCGTTGTTTGTGTTACGCGTTACATGTACATTTAGCCATATTTTGTCAAAGTAAAATTTTTTTCCAAGTTTATTGTAAAGAAGACATGACTTCTATTACTTGTAAATCAAGGAGCACTATTTGCACAACGTGAGAAAAAATTTTCAGCATGAAAGAGGCATCAGAAACCAAGATATTACAAATAATGGGAAGGCACCCCTGAAATGGACTCATGACTGTGCTACTCATCTTAGCAGTTACTGACATGATACATACCTCCAGATTCTGTACAACTTTCTTTAACACTCTAATTTCTTTGGCAGTGTTAACTTTGGAAACATGTTTCACCTCCCTTTGAAATAACTCCAGCTGTTTTTCTATTTCCATCTTTTCCTTGACCAGCTTGTCATTTCTAAGCCACAGGAATGAACTGCAGTCACATTTATTTGCATGGATATTTTTGAGAATTTAGTACTAACAACAGTAACTTACTCCTTTTGAAGATGAGCCACTCCTGCAGTTCTTGAACCTTTCATGATCTATAAACAAACAGATGTTTAAAAAGGTGGCTAAACAAGCCTTACTACAGAAACAGTAACTAACTTCTAGCTTGTAGCTACAGTATTTTACTTTAACCCTTTCACTCTCAGAGTAAGTTATGGAGACAGTAAGGTGATTCTAACTTCTGAGTCTGTGGATGAAATCCTATGGTGTGACCACTGAAATGAAACCTCGTCAGCAGTTCTTTCACATAGTACTATTATTTCAGTATTTTACAAAACGAATTTGGGATTTGTCTTAAATTATAATTTTAGGCACTCTTTAAGGAGGCTCGCAACAGATTTTTTGGCCTTAGGGTGTATCTTTTGAAATGAAAATTTCACATAGGAGACAGACTTCTATTTCCATGATACTACACCATCTTTCCAACATATGATCAAAGTTTAGTTTTTCATTGGTTAATCCTAGCAACAACTGTCACCATAGCAATGGTAGTGGACAGACCTTCAATAATGTCGATTATCTCGAAATCTAGTCCAACACTTTATGATGAAACGTAAAGTATTTGAACTACTTAACCTGCACAACTTTTATGCGAAATTGCAGAAAAATCGGTAAGACAGTTTTCAAGTAAATCATGAATCATTTTTTAGGTGCTGATTTTGGTCATTCCCTAAATTTACTCCAATATTTCAAGAAAAATAAAACTTAACACTTTTTCTTTTCAGTTGAAAGTTCTTTTATGATAGCAAAACATTCTTAATGTACATTGAGCTTCCTAGGTGGCTGCGATTTTAAGATATTTATAATTGCTAAAATGTAGCACAAATCAGTCAGTTTAGTATCTTGCAGAGGTAAAATTATTTCAAAGCACTTGAAAATTGGAGGTCATGTAAAATACAACCTAAAAAAGGCCAACAGAGTTTCATTAAATCCATCCAACAGCTTTTTTATTATTATCTTGGAACTTAGCAGCAAGGTAATTTATGAAAAAAAGGTGGAATGTTGCTTTTAATTACTGTACGTTCACATTATTGGAAATCGGATGAAGTGATTTCTTTCATCTATTCCTGCAGGATAGCTGAATTCTCTAGAAACAATTTGAGGACAATGTTTTCTTTCCATGGTTAGGCTAAATGTCAGTTTGAGGAATGCAAAAAGAAATGCTCTCATAAAAAGTGTTTAAAATCAGTACAACTGAAGACAATTATATGAACTACAAGTCCTATAAATAGCTTTAAACTCGAATGTCTGGATTTCTTACAAATTAAGGAAAAGTAAAAATAGCAATGACCACTTTTTATCCCTACAAATAGGTATAACTCGATTTCCTGTTTCGCTTGAGACATCTCTGTATTTCGTGTTCAAAGAGAGTAGGTAAGGTTTAAATGAAAAACCTGGTCTAGCCACCTTAAAAAGCTGGTGTAGAATCAAGGAAATCAAACTTTGTCTTCTACACAAAATTTTGATTTCCAAAGATACAGTCCAAGGCCAAAAAAAACTGTTGCGAGCCTCCTTAAGTCAAATGTCAAAAAACTCAAATGTTTGAATTATCATGTGCAATTTGCTAGCTGCTAGCTATAATTGCATTAAAATTAGTGGTTTCAATCAAATGTTGAATGTTAAGTGATTGGTCAAAAACAAACTTGTGCCACTACCTTAGCGTGGCTCCCTATAATATCAACAACATATACCATAAAAGCTCTATGAAGCCCCCAGGGGCTTATTTAATTTTCAACCTCAGAAAGGGGGGAGGCCTTATCAGAGAGAGGGGCTTAATAGAGATGGGGCTTATTTCAAATCATAAAAATTTAACTAAAAATTATTCTAGATCATTGACTAATACACATGTAGGGACAACAATGGTGTGTGTATCACAGAATTGCAGCTACAGGTGTATCCTTGTTCGTAATTTATAGTCTAATGTAATGGTACTTCTGAGAAACGAACGACCAAATTTTCCAACAAACTGGCTGAAACATATTAATAAAGGCTTGATATCGATCATTGTACAGATATTTCAAACTGAGCACTTGGGGAGAAGGAGGGGGGCTTATAACAAAATCCAGCTTCCAAAAGGGGGGCTTATTAGAGAGTTGGGCTTAAAAGAGAGGGGAACTTTTAATAGAGCTTTTACACTATATGAAGAGTCAAACAACATATCGCTCCAGGTTTTTTTTTTTTAGATCATTCTCTCTTCCAAATACCGTAAGCGCTTTTTTCACGCGAACTGCAGCGCTGCAAAATTATTGAGACACTTCAGCATGCAACTCACTTCTAAAACTCAATACCGCTCAGTTCCACAATGCATACGTCTATTCAGTGTTCTCCTTATCAGGCGGTAACCGGTAAAATTTACCGCTTGCAGCACTTTTTGTTACCGGTTAGCCGGAACCAGATAAAGGCCTGGATTAGAAACATCCAACAGTTTGGGATTGTGAAAGATTTTCTATCGGATTGAACTATGAAAAGATTTATGTCTGTCGTACTGCGTACCTAGCCTACGTCGCAGACGGAATATGACCGTTAGATTACGTCTGCGACGCAGGCTACTACGTACCACATAAGTCTAGTTTTAATAACTTTTCACATTGTCCACGCGTTTGAACAATTATTAGATGTAGTCTTATCATCTCGACATTTCTACGTTCGTTGGATAATAGTCTCATCTCTACGTTTCTCCGCACGTTTCTTAGTAAGATGTTAGTCGTATCCTTTTAACGTTTCTCCGTATGCTAGTACATTCCTAAGGTATTAGTCTTCTCGACATTTTCCATGTCGACATTTCTCTGTACATTAAAACACTCGAAAAATATTATTGTTATCTTCTCAACGTTTGTCCGTGTGCTAGTATATTCGTAATTTAGATGTTGTTAGTTGTATCCCCGAACGTTAGCATTGTTGTAAGAGACTAGTGTTATCTTCTTGACGTCTATATTGGTACGTTGGTTTGTTCAGGTTTGTTCGTAATGTACTCTTAGTATTGTCTTCTCCTTGAAGTTCTTCCTATCCTCGAAGTTTGTGCCTTTGTAAGGAGTATGCCTCATCTTCTAGGGGTTTCTCAGTACGTTTTTTAGGTTGCTGTGAGCTTTTTCTTCTTGACGTTTATCTGTACGTCAATACGTTCCATGTGACAGGAATTAGACACGTCAACCGTTTTGAAGGGTTTTCGAGACGTGTGTTAGTCATTATTAGTCTCAGTGTCTCCTCAACTTCTCTCTGTATCTTTGTACGTTGACAGTGTAGTGCATTTGAAACCAACGTGTTTGTTATGACTTCTCAACGTTTCTCCGTACCTTAGTAAGTTCGAACCTTATTAGTTTTATTTTCTCAACGTTTCTCCACACTTAAACCTGCTTATAATTTACTAGTCTTCTCTTGTAGACGTTTTTTTTTCCATACGTGAGTTGAGTGCTGTATCAGTCTTGTCTTTTTTACGTTTCTCCGTACCTTACAACTTCGTGCAATGTTAGTCTTGCCTCCCCAACGTTTCTCCGTACGATGACATGCTCATATAAGGATAACTTTTCTAGATATTTGTCATGATCTGACCGAAACGGAAAAGAGAGGTGTGAACTACATCGCGCCTGGAATTTGCCCTGAAGGCACACAATACTTTGTATTCGTGTGAGGATCTTTAACCGTTAAAAAGAATGCTCAACATTCCAGTTCTTCACTCTTGAGATTACAGAGAGGCATGTTTACAGTACTTAACTCAACTAAAAATTAGACATATTGAACACAGCATGGGATTATGCAAAAAAAGTCTGGCTAGTGAAAATTTATTTTGGCTAGTGAAATCAAACCAATTCCAGGTGGTCCGTTGTTATTCTTAGTGTATATAAATGGCATTCAATCTGTACTAAAACACTCAAGGATGAATATGTTTGCTGATGACATGGCATTTTACTGTCATGAGAATTCGCCAACTGATTTGCAACTAAAGCTAAATGCGGACCTGGCAGCGATTACATCCTGGCTACACGACAATAAGTTGACATTAAATGTTGCAAAGTCGAAGTTTATGATCATCGGTAGCCGTACGAAACTGAGTCAATTTAATGATATAGCTCTTGAAGCTAATAACGATCGGCTGGAGAATGTTACGGAATTCAAATACCTTGACGTGACCATAAATCAGTACCTAACCTGGCACGATCATATTGACCAATTACAAAGCAAAGTTGCGAAGAGGTTAGGGGCTTTAAAGGGAATTAAGCATCTGCTCCCTGTTTATGCAAGAAAGATCTATGTCACAACAATGGTCATCCTAATACTTGAATATGCAAGTATCGTATGGGGCGACAAAAACAACAAAGTTTTAATGGATTCTATCCAAGTTCTCCAAAATAGGGCAGCCAAGATGGTCCTGGATAGGGCGCCACATTCGTCTTCAACTGAAGCACCTGAAGATCTGAATTGGGTGAATCTTACAACCAGAAGACAAATGAAACGCTGCCTTTATATGTACAATTTAATAAACTCGGACGATAGAAACAACATGATCATCCGAGGTTCGGACCGTCACAGTCACAACACTCGGTCAAAGGACACTGTTCGAATCATAAAATCAGATACTAACTGGGGACTGCTTATATCCCTAAATAGTGCCTTACTTGACTGGAATGCCCTGCCTATGGAGATGAGAAACCTATCTTATAATGCTTTTAGAATATCGTTACATAATAGGTTTAAATTTTAAAATAGCTTTCCATTTTCTTCAACTTTTAAGTAGAACTTAGGTATTTAATCCCTCTTAATTCTTTTCTAATGTTTCAATATCAGCATTTTAGTATTTTAGTTAAATTTTATCTTGTTATATTTTCACAGTGCCCTATTAAAAAACCATCTTGCGTGATATAGGCCATCTGTATAAAGAATTGCATTATTATTATTATTATTATTATTATTATTATTATTATTATTATTATTATTATTATTATTATTATTATACTAGCCACTAGGTTACTAAGCTGAAAAGTTAAAAAATTAAAATATATATTATTATATATAATTATTAGATATCTTCTCAGTTGTCAGGCTGTTGACCGTAGACCATCGGCTTATCACGTGAGTAGCAAATTGCATTTATTCAGTTCATTTGAAGCCAGTTAAAGCAACAGTTATTTCAATGTAGAATAAAGGTTGAACATCGAGGAATCTCCTTTTGTTCACTTTCCTGAGCTTCCCGCCAGCAGAACCATGGCGATACTTTTGCACTAGTTCCAGAAAACCAGCAACGCAACAACTGCTTCTACGAAGGAAAGTCTTGTAGCAGACTTCTTTAAATTTGCTTGACTTTAAGTCACAAGATACACCTGTCGTACAGCACAAATTCTGAGCGAAACACAAAACATTCACGAGCAAAAGTAAAAACAGTGAAGTGGATATTATTGTTGACTACGAAGTAAACAACTAGCCACGCGAGGTCACGTGACACAAGTATAAACACCGCGACACAAGTATAAACAGTGATAACAATTCCAGTACGTAAACTTGAACTGCTTGGCAATCCTTGTTTGAGCAGCGAAACAAACCACGGGACAGATTTCTACCACACGCGCCTGACGAACTCATGCTCCCACAATATTATCAAACTTCATCGGGCAATGTCTTTTATTATTAACGCTGTCAGAGGCCGTCTCATTTGTAAGTATTTCATACAAGTTCTTACAACGCTTAACAGTTAAGAGACAGAGGCCTATTTTATTCTTTTTTGTCTTGAAAATGACGCGAAATTCAGCGGGAAAAAACACATAGCGATGTTCTTTGTCTAAATATGAGTCCACATGTCAAAATTCGGGCACTTTAAAGCAAAAAAGAAACAAGTGACCCAAACCGTCACTTTGGACATTCTTGCACGGAGCCCTTCATATATTGTTTTACACTAGGGGTTTATGTTTAAGGCATTTACTGTGAAGATCAGCAAGGGTTTCCTTTTCTTCATCGGATGTTTCCATCAAATACTGCTGCTATGGCAACAGCCAATTGCAAAGATGACTGGGTTTTTTTTGTTATTTTTCACCTTTGCGACCATTTCTCAAGTTACCTTCAGTGAAATGTCTTCAAACTTGGTAGTTTTGTAAAAACTGTTCCAAAAAACAATTTAATTGAAACAAATTGAAACGTTAGTTGGTTCGGACATATAATGAACCTTGATGCTTTCAATAATAAAATTTAAGAAATCCTTAGATAGAATTTTTTGCAAAACTAAGAATTTGTGTCTTTAAGTATGCAAATTTACAGGAACTTTCATGGTTATACCCTAAATAAATGCAAAGACATTGCAAAGTCATAAAATGCTATCAAGCAGCAATGCACAGCAGTTTACCTGGTCCTTAAGGTGTTGGTTTTCTTCCCTAAGTTTCCTAATTGTTTCTTGTAACTGCACTGGATCTGGTTTTCCCACATATGGTAAAGGAAGGGGATAGTGTATCCTGTAAAACAATACATTTTCAATTATTCTGAATTCTCAAAGGAACGTCTTTTGTCAGTGAACATCATATAACTTGAGAAGAACCTCTTGATCTAGATTTCCACAAAATGAGGGGGAAAGAGGGGGAAGGGAGTAATGAAGGGCAGGTAGGTAGGTAGGTACATTGCAATCTACCTTACCAGTAATTACAGTTAAAATACTGTCTAGTACAAAAACGGTTAATTAAGACTTCAACTAATTATTTAAGAAGATTAAAGAAAAACAATCTGTTTTACAAGGAAGCCACGTTTAAAAAAACTTTTATTAACTATTGTAGATCACTCAGGAAATTATGATTGGTCAGTTCTGTTTTGAATTCATTAAGAGAAAGTGACTGTCTTATATCCAGAGGTAAGCTGTTCCATAACACAGCCCCGACATAGCTAAGGCTTCTTTAACAAAAATTAGTACAGGGCTGTGGTATGGCAAGCCTACATTCACTATCTCTTAATTCATAGTTTAAGGTGTCAGAACGCTGGATAAAACGGGAACTCAGGTATTCAGGGACCATGCCATTCATGGCATTATACATCACAACTGCAGCTGTCTTGACTGAGCAATCACAGTCAAGTTTTCCCCAGCATAATGTCTGGAACAGTGCCTCACTATCACAATCATA
Organism: Siderastrea radians; assembly: GCA_964017195.1. Lineage (NCBI taxonomy): Eukaryota > Metazoa > Cnidaria > Anthozoa > Scleractinia > Rhizangiidae > Siderastrea > Siderastrea radians. The sequence continues at coordinate 17,699,037 of OZ024892.1, forward strand.
GTCTGAGAAGGATATGATGGGTGTGTCACGATTCTGTAGCTTTTGCAATTTTTGAGAAAGACCCTTTGAACAGCATCCCAACACCACTCTACAATAATTCAAAAGAGGTTTGACTGAGTTATAAAATTAATGATAAGTAGAGTCTCAAGTGAGACAAAATGGCGAATATGTTTAATGGCGCAAATACCAGAAGCAATGTATTTAGAAAGTTCATTAAATAAATATGACACTCCCAAGTGAGTTTTTCATCAATGTGCACATATAGAGATTTAGTTGTCGAGACTTGTTTAACTGGGAAGTGATTGATTTTGATTGTAGGAAACACTGAGAGATTTGACAATTTTTGCCTAGAACCAATCAGCAGAAATCCTGTCTGTCATATTTACTGTGAGTTTGTTAGCTGCAAGCCACAGGCTTATTCTGTCCAAATTCACGTTAACACAGTGATTATTTTCCTCGACATAATTACTTGTAAATGTTATACTGGTATTGTCTGCATACATTCTAGGTTGTGAATGCAAGACACAATTAGGTAGATCATAATATATTTAAAACAAAAGATGCCCTAGAATCATTCCCTGTGGAACACCACATTGAAAGAGCGTTTTGGATGACTTACTGCAATTTGTTAGGCATGTTTGGGTGCAGTTCTTAAAATAAGTGTAAAACCATTGGCCGGTGGGACCCGAATGCCATAAAGCCTGTAATTTAGAAAGAATATCATGGTCCACGGTGTCAAATTAGCCTTCTAAATTCAAAAACTTAGCTATAACTGGAATAATTGAGATTGGTCAGTAATTTGATGGGCCATTCCTTTTTCCTGCTTTTTTGAAAAGTGGAGTAATTCTGGCAAGTATCAACATCCATTATTCCAACTCAGCTCAGGGCTGATTTTGGCAAAAAATAAACTAAAAGTCTCAGCAATTTTGGTCAAATTATTTGTTTTTGTTCCATAGAGTTCAAGTTCATTTATTGCTGTTTTCAATTGTTAGATTTGCCAGGTGTCACCTCATTAATTATCTGCCTAGTATTTTGGGAATTTCCATCACACACTCTAAAAGTTTGGTAAAAATAGGACCTTTTTGCATTTAATTCATTAAAATTACTCCAGTCAACTGGATTTATTGGTCTGTGAAGCCTTAATTTTGAGACAATCTCGTTGGAACATCAATTTCTTAATCTCAGTATTAATCCATGTATTTGGATGTATTTGGTGTGAAGAGGAGGGTGCCTGTCACATACCTCTGAGAACAAAGATTTCCATTTCAACCACATTTCATTGTTAGGGTCATCCACTCCCACGAAGACAACCCACGGTTGAGACGAAATGTGGGCACAGAATCTTTGGCGATCAAAATGCTTAAATTGCCTATACGAAACAGTGCTAATTCCCTTAACAGATGATGGCAAGCATATTACAGTTAAGACTGCCCATAATATAATACTCTTTACCTTTAGCATCTAATTAACTTATCAACAAAAGTTTCAAAATCAGAGAATAATCCAGAAGTAGAATTAGGAGGTCTGTACCAAGTAGTAACAACAAAATTAAGATTTGCAAGCTTCTAGTATTATTAATTTCAATTGAAAGATTTTCAAGTTGGTCAAAACTGGGGTCATTACAAACATTATAATTAACACTTGAGCGAATATAGAAGCAGACCCTACCTCCATTTCCGCCATTCAAAGATCTATCACGACAAAAAACATGGCATCAGGACACATAGTCACCCCTCCAAGATAAACCATTGCATTTTTTGGTTACAAGTCCTGCACATTTGATTGACAAAATCCAACTATTTTGCTAACCTGTCAAACTCAACGGTGTATGTCATAATAAGGTATCTTTTGGAATGCAGTTGAGATCTTGTTTTGGCACCAGGAATATGCTGTGTTCCATAGCCAGGTCTGTGATGCTGTTGACTGCGTAGTGATTCAAGGTCACCATATGTCAACAGGTCCACTGACACTGAATTACTACTCTGTCACAAATAAAACAAGGCACCACCTCAGTTACAATAACGCTTTGTGTTATGAAGTCACTATTTCTCCAGGACTCCAGACTAATACCAAAACATCAACTGACCTTAATTTAGCCTGCGCCAGGCATTCAGACAGTAGGGTGCGTGAACAACAAATATTGAGGAAGGAGAAAAAACAAGAGAAGACTAGGGAGAAAGCTCCCTGCATTTATTACTCACTTGCAATTGCAATTTTGTCCTCTCTGCGCCCCACTGTTTGAACACCTGGAACAAGCTAACCTACTGACTATTCGTAAATTAAAACTGCAACTTACTTTTGACAGTGCACTTTCAAGCATGTTAACAAACACTGTAAACTGTTTAAAATTACCAGTTTTGTGTGTCAGGTCTTCAACATCTAAAAATGAACCAAAACCACATAATGCACCAGGAAACTGGTATTAGAGAAATAAAAATTTATTTGTGGCACACAATACATAAAGGGTAACCACAGTCTTTAAAAATAACTAACATACTGTTTGGTAGTAGATTGTAGCAGTTATTAAAGGAACTGTTCAAAAACTGACCAAAAGAGCTTCTAAAAACTATAATAATTAGGGCTAGCAAAGTTCACAAATCCTAGTATCTCTGCAAAACTGAAAACTAACGTGCAAAATGGAAACTAACAGTTTGGAAAATGCACAAT
>OZ024892.1:17706703-17727988 GCA_964017195.1 Siderastrea radians
CTTCTGCACGCAGCCCGGCAAGGTTCACTCGTCAGGCTCCCCCTGCCCTGCAGAAGAATAGACTCTGTGCCTTTTTGCTACATTTTTGGCCAACTTGGTTCAGCATGCTACGATCAAGGTTTATCTTTTGGCTGTTCGTTCATTGCACATTAAACAGGCCTTTCCGGACCCTCTCCTTAATTTTTTGAGGTTGCAGCGGGTGCTTCAAGGAATTAAGCGCACTCAGGGTGACGTGTCTTGATTACACCTACCAGTCACTGATGACATCTTGGCAGTCATCCTCAAGGCCTTAGATCTTAAAATTCCAGATCATTGTATGTTTTGGGCGGCTTGCAATTTAGCTTACTTCAGTTCCTCCGCTCTGCCGAGTTTACAGTCCCTAACATGGCTAGTTATTCGCCAGCCATCCATCTTGGCCTGCCCGATATTGCATTTGACTCACATTACTCTCCCTCATGTCTCTCCATCCGAATTAAGGCATCAAAGACAGACCCATCCCGCAAGGGGTGTTTCGTGTACATAGGCAAGGGGGATTTTCCCCTTTGTGCTATTCAATCCTTGTTAGCTTACTTGTCGGTAAGGGGTAATGCATCAGGCCCCTTATTTCTGTTCCGGGACAGTCAGCCATTATGCCAAGCCATTTTGTCTCCATGGCTGCGTCTCATTCTTTCATCCGCTGGCACTGATGGCAATTTTTCAAGCCACAGTTTTCGCATTGTTGCAGCGACAGTTGCTGCTCGAAACGGGATTGCTGACCATCAGATTCAAGTGTTGGGTCGATGGACAAGCAAGGCTTATTTAACGTATATACGAACTCCAGCGGAGGCGTTATCAAAGCTTTCAAAGCAGCTGACATTGTCTGCTGCTCGCTGATCTTTGTCTGCCGCGACTCAACTCTTATGGTTTACATCTGGCTTCGTGCAGCTTAGGCAGAGCTGGTTCCTGTCCAAGGACTTTGTTTCCTTGTGGAGACTGGATTGCTGCTTGGTCTACGGTGAGCTGGTGCCAGTTTGTGTACCCTTCTTGGTCTGGTATGTACTATTTTTGTCTGCCTTGCTAGATGTGGGCCTCAGGGATGGTGCTTGGAAGGTTTGGGGTCTTGGTCCCTCACCCACCCTGTTCGCGGGCCTGTCGCTCTCCAAGCACTTTGGAGGGCGAGGCCTGGTTGTTGCCGCTCACAGGGTTGTCATGGTTACCCGACATGCTTGGCTCAATTGCTTCTGGCTGCACCATTCTTTTAGGCACCTTCCCCAAGCTCATCTATTGATGAATTTAAATGTGGCTAAATGTAATTTAGGCTAAGTTAAACTCAAAACAATGCTGGTCAGCGGTCCTCCACGTGGCGGGCTTGCAGGGTGGCTGCAGGGTTGTCGCAGGGGCCTTTTGTGTTTTACAGTTCAACCTTTGAGGTCAATTCACTTCAAGTGCTTGCATGCTGGTCCTCAGTTCTCCGTGCTTTCACTCCCTGCCCTTCCCTCCTTTCTGTTTCCTGTTATCATTGTTCCACTGTTCTCGTTGTGATGGTGCCTGGTAGTTGCTGCTCATAGGGTTGTCACGGTTACCCAACGTGCTCCGCTCAATTGCTTCCGGCTCCACCATTCTTTCAGGCACCTTCCCCAAGCTCATCTATTGTTGATGACTTTAATTGTTATTGATTGGTCGATCACAAGCTCGAGTCCTCTAATTGCTACGGATTGCCATCGATCACCATCGACTTTCATTGATTCTATTGACTGTCATTGTTATAAAAGGGGGTTGGAGGGCCTGCAGGACTCCCACTTCACATGCAAGTAAGCCTTGCAAACATATCTTGGTCTTTCGACTAATTTTGCTTCTTGTATTTATGTAGGGGGTTACATGTAAGTTTGGAGGATTTTTAAATGGTCATTTTGAAGACTGCTTTCTTTGAAGGTCATATTTGATATTTGTATGATGGACTCCTGTGGCTTTATGCCTGTTTGTTATTCTCAGTTAAATTTGACCTTTGATCGTCTGTAAGGCCACTTTTTGATGCTGCTCTTGGCATATTAGATCGTTGAATTTGGCTTGTTAGGGAACTTGATAGGATTTTCAGCCTCTCATGCTTAAATTTCTGTCAATAAAGGATTTGAAACATTATCTGCAACGTGACTAGATTCTTTGTTTGTAACACTGTGTACCGATTATTGTGTTAAAACTCTGTTGCACGATGTTGTGCTTTGCATCACAGAGTGTGATCTATAGCCCCCTTTCGTCAAGAAATTGAAGTTGCAGCTTCTTTTGAGCTAGGTAACGTGTAGGCGATGGCTGAACTCTGCTTCAGTCAAATGTGTGAATAGCCCCTTCTGTAAAAGCATTTTCTGTTGACCCCCCAAAAAATTTGGAAATTATTGCCAATCGATGACAATCGACAGCAATTAAAAAACACATATTTTTTGGCCATCAATTTCCGATATCAATCGATTAATAAAAAAAATTGTTTTTGATTGCCATCGATTATTGATTTCATCGATTGGTTGGATAAGGACGGACATACCAGGGAAACCTTGTCCAGTTAAGATCAAATTGAAAAAAAAGAGAGGTTTATTTAATTACTGGCAGGTAACAATGATTTTGGGTTGTTCCATTTGTTATCCCCACCCCAACCCCGAAACAAAAAATAGAGCCTGATACAACTCTTCTACGGAACGTCTGCCACCCACTTTTTCGATTGATTGACATTCAACAAAATAGCTAATCAAAATTTCTTCTGCTGCACGATCCTTGGTATACAAATTTTCCATGGCAGCAATTCGCAAAAAGTCCAGCAAATGTCGGCAAAAATAAGAAAATCATAGGCTACGACATATCTTCTAGGCACTAGAGCTCAAATTTACTAGATTGCTAACTTGAAGGTACTTGTTCCGGTATTGTACATGGTTTCTCTGTCTGAGCAGAAAATGAACACGACGAGGTCGTCATGTACCAAAACATGCTGCATGCTTGAATTCTTTCTCATTTCAAGTGGTATTCGGAAATATTCTCTACGCATTTGTCACAGATTTTCTGTGTAAAAGACTTTGGAAAATTAAGAAAAATACCTTCAGTTTCATTCTGTAGAATAAAGATATAAATAAAACTGTTTATAAACAAACAAGTATTTTGTAATTTAATTTACTTCCAAAAGGTGATAAATACGTGCATTTGAGATTAGCAGCGAATTTTATCTCGAAACAGCAGCGATTTTTTAAACGAAGAACATTTATTATAAAACTAGTCAGATACTTTGGTATCAATGTCAGAGATCAATAAAGCGACATATGTAACACTGAATGAATAAACTGAAAATCTTAATTACTTTAATAGGTAAAAACAAGTACAGCATCTCGCTGATTGCGGCTCTCGCTAAACATCAGTTTACGAATTATGGGTGGACTTGTTGATCATTCTTGGCGAAAGATACTAGTCCCACTGCTGTTCGTTTTGTTTCTTAAAACGCGGAAACAACCACTAGCCTGTTATTTTCAATACTAGCTGAAAGCCTTCAAATGAAAATTTCAAGACACGATGCGAAAGAACGAAATACATAAGCTTACTCCGGGCATACTTCACTGTCGCTGTGCTTCTCTGCTCCAAGTGGGAGACAGCTTGCGTCAAACCCAACACCATTCTCAGGAGAGAAAGAAATGATGAGAATTCTCCTAGAACAACGAGAATATCTTAGAGTGACACATTTACCTCGGCAGACTTGTTCCTTAGCGATGGGGGTCGGATCAAAAATTGTGAGCGAGTCTCGTAGACAATTTACTTCCGTTGACAGCTCTATTGTTAAAGGGCCAATCAGATTGCGAGATTCATGCGGCCAAAATTTGGCTGCCAGCACAAGGTTCTGTGAGATTGTATCAGGTACAGGTACAGGTAAAAAAATAAGTTGATTTCTTAGTTTTTGGGCATGACCTTTATTCTAATCAAAGCTAAATCAAGCCAAATTAAGTCTCAAATAAGTCTTAGTTCTCTGCATTTCTTTAACGATCAGTCATACTGTGGATCAACCGTCTCATTTTGTCCTCCTTGGACAAAATTAACCACAAATTTATTGTCCTTGTCCAATGAACTAATCACCGAAAGGAAGTGACAGTGCTGTGACATGAAAATCACCAAACCGTCAAATGCCCCTGGGTAGACTAATGCCCGGCCCCGGGATGGACAATGAGGAAAAATGCCCTACTAATGCCCCGGGGGGAAATTGACTGATGGAATTGACTGATGCATTAATCTTAAGAGTGCATTCTTTTGGGACTATTCTGGCTATTCTTATTCTGCTTTAGGACAATCCCAGAGCTACATGGGTGTCATGATGTTCTAACTCTAGTTTTTGCTATATACTTTTCAATAATTATTAGTCATGGGTGTGAGAATTTCAAATTTTAAATTATTGCTACATTTCTCTAAGATTTTTCATTATTTTGTTCAATCTTATTACTGTCCTGTAATTTTAAGGTGGTCTAGCTCGAATGGTTCGTTAGTTCCTCTCTAAGTCTTCCTCTTTTGCACATATTAATTTTTTTTCTGTCATTGTAACTTACTATATACGTACTTTTTATTTATGTAAATCTATATATTTTGTTTATATTACTTTGTGCAAAGAAAATGGGATAAAATTAAAAATTAAAATTAAATTAAAACTGATTAAATTAGGAATAACAGAATGCATGGAATTCTAATTGTGTGGTTCCAGAAAATATCCCTACGCCCCCCCACGGAAGGTAACTGGAAATTCCGAGGGGGAGGGGGGTTCAAAGGCAGAAATTTCTGAGGGGAGTGGGGGGTTCATAGGAAGCTCCTTTTCCAGAGGGTGAAGAAACACGAAAAAATTGAAAGCAACGCACGATTGATCCCAAGCACGAAGTAATACTTACGCAGGCTGTTTTAACCTTCAAAACTACGCAAATATGTTGACCGAAATGCCAAATTTTGCGACTTTGATTTGTGTGAAATTTCGGTAGACCTGATTTGCATATTCACGTTTACGGAAAATTGCATGTCTTCTTGGCCTTCGGTGAATATTGCACCAATCCTTTCAATGGGAACGTTTTTCGTTAAACACCAAAGTTGTTCAAACAAATACAAAAATATTTTTATCGCGCAATCCAGCAAAGGGTTTTCAGCAGCTTTTCACCGGATGTCATCGAGATAGAATTGTTGCGTTACATAAACAGTGACGTTCATAATTTGAAAAGGTCAGATTTCACGCGTTATGCAAATTTGATGCGTTTTTGAACTGAAACTAAAAGTTCAGCCTATATTAGCTATTTCTTACAAATTCTTTTACAGTTGTCATTATCTTTGAGTTTCCATTTGACCTTCATTTACTATTTTTCAATTTTAAACAAAGGATAAAGTGCGGGAAGAAAGGTTCGATTTCTTATCCCTCTGTTCAATTTATTTTTGGACTCACGGTATGCAAATTCACTTGTGCATAATCCCAGGAAAAAAGCTGCTTTTTTACTCTAATTCTCTTTCGAACATCATAACTGTCGATTTTTAGTGTAATTTACATTCAACAGTTTCGCTTTTGACGGCAGGTTTGAGTGTGACAAACACAATTTCAATTCTCAAAATTTTGGCTTTGTTGTTTACGTCGCATTCGGCACGCAAATTATTCGCGGCAACCCTCGGCACCAACGCTGATAAAACGTTACAACACTCGGTTTAAACAAATTTTCGTGAAAAACATAGAACATTTCAAACCGGATAGCAAACATGCAAATAGTATAGAACAATAACAAAGCGTCATATGTTGAAAATGGATGTTATAATAGTAAATGTTACAACAAAAACCATGTTCGCGTAACGTGGAAATTCCTGGGGGGAGGGGCATCATCAAAGACCCCCTTGGAACGGAAATTCCTAAGGGGTGGAGGGATGCAAACCAAAAACCTTCCGTGGGAGGGGTATGGATATTTTCTGAAACCACACATTTCGAAAAGAACGCTCCTTCTGAAAATGGAATACCCTTGGCGGAGGTGACCTGAGAACTTCTACTATGTCTGCAGCCGCGTATGATTTCCGGCCAAAAATTTCCCAAAAGAACGCGTATTTCTGTCTATTCCGAGTAAAACCGCATTCTTTTTATTCTGTTGATTTTGCTATTGGGAGCAGAATGAACGGAATGATATTCCGTTCATTCCAAAAACGGAATAGCTCCCAAAAGAACACAAATACCGTCTATTCCGAGTATTCCTATTCCGGAAAAAAGAACGTACCCTTAATTACTTAGCTAAGTTTTTATATCCAAGGAAATACAATTACTCGATATCAACTTACATCTGGCGTCAAATTCTCCCCTCCACTGATCGGAAGTAAGCCTGTCTTCGACTTCAAGAACGAATATCTCTTTACAGCTGTCGATCATAAGGGTGACGACGTACTCTATCCCTCGAAATACATGTCTAGAGCTGACAACGCTATGATCAATCGGCTCAGATCTCAAGCTAGAATTCATCTTGCACTGGACAATGAAACTTCACAACCTATTGTCACTGGAACGTAGTCCTCTCTCACTCAGCAGTGCTGCAATTACTAGTTATAACTTGTACATATTCTACAAAAAAATTAAAGAAATAGAAGACTAAGTTTGTTGTAGACTTCGTACGACTGTATTTAGCGGGCGTTTTAACGGCCATTGCTATCCCACAAAACACTTCGTTGCGGTAACAAGGAGTGGCTGCAAAGCACGAATGCCATCAATAATCGGACAGCCGACGACAGCCGACCGAAATTTCGCGCGCGCGTGTGTATTTCGTCCGCCCCACAATCGCCATCGCCAAAATTAGAGACTACTCGCAGTCTAGACAGCCACAAGGAAAGAGAACGATGCCTGCACCTACTGGAGAAGAGAGAAAGAGATGCCACGCAGCGCGAGATAGCTACTACGCTTGCCTTTCTTTAAACGATAACAGTGAATCAGCGTGCAGCAAGGAGAAAGAACTCTACGAGGGGGTATGCCCAGCAGTGTGGGTAGGTATGAGCTAATTTTAAGCTTATGTAGCTTAAGCTGCGTTCACACCAGCACCGAAGCATGTTTATAGCAAACATGTTTTGGGTTGCCCTTGGTGTAAAAACCTCGCAACTGACGTCATAGCATCTATTGATCAACCCCCAGTGACTAGCTGGACCGGATAATCGAACATCAGCAAATGAGTAGATCAGTGGATCACTAGATCGATGGATCTGTGGATCAATAGATCGTTAGATCAGTAGATCAGTGGATCAGTACACTCATTTTCGCTCTGTTTTCAGTCGCCATGTTTAATGTGTTTCGTCTGACCTACATCAAAACTTTCTCATGAGGTAGTTTCTATCATGGTCACCGAGAATAAACTTGTTTTGATCATGATTCGCGTGATGCACTCGCGATGCACACGGTGAAACATTGATGTTTTGGCCTAGTGTGAATGCAGTATTAGAGATCCGCTGAGGAGGCTCATACAATGTAAGGGTTTTCAGTGTTGAGTGTTCTGGTGTGTTTGAAGGGGAAAGGTAAAATTTCTGGACAGCCCCAGGGCTGTAAATAACGGCCGGTCAATGGACAATGTCTGGCCTGATTGGGGACCAGCCAAACGTTCACCTTGCCGGTCATGTTGACTGGTCACATTCAGTCATATTAAAATGAACTTAAGTTTCATTTTGAAATGAACTATACAAAAGTTTCTATTTTTCCGTTATACGGTGCACCCTTTGTATTTCTGTTGAAAACTATCACTAATTAGGGGTGCGTCTTATAGATGAATATTTTCTGGCAACAAATTCTAAAGATCTCGATTTTTCATTTTAATTAGGCTATAAACAAAAGAGAAACACTGTTGGTTGTTCACTTTCCTGCAACATCAACATTCTGCTTTAATGTGAAACTTAAGCGACAGAACGGTTTGAGAAACAACAGAAAAAAGCTTTATTTGCATACAGTGCCTGCTTGAAAGCACGTGCTCAGTAACACGATACTGTCACGCACTAAACCTTATTTTAAATTTGACCAATTTTTTGTTAGACAACATTGTTGGATTAATATTGTTAGTAGAGAAAGGAAACCTACATTCTTCACCACCTATGACACTTTCATTCTAGGTAGCACCTGGATAATTTTTCAGTTCTCGCATTCTTTTGAAGATGACTTTCAGGGTGAGTTTTTCGCCATTCACCTTCACTACTCAATGCAACAGAGAAACCTATCGGCACCGCAAGTTGTTCTTGGCACTTTTCTGCTCCCAGTTAAATTCTAGCATTCTTGCTGTATGTTGTCAACTCGAATCAAATCAGCATTAACTTAACATTGCAGTGTGACATTTTCAGCTTTTGTTTTTGTGTGAAATTTCATTTTTGTTTAATTACCGCAAACTCGTGCGCTGGTGTTTGTGCAAATGACTTTTATGTCGTTGTTTATAATCTCTCTTTCGGCTAGCTAGATAGGTAACTTCAATTGTGACTGAAATAAACTTGACAAAAAAATTTTTCTTCAGTTTGGGTGTGTCAAGTGTAACCAAGTATGTTAGTGATATTTTCAGTTTGAAAACTTGACATGATTGAGTTGTGAAGTTTGGGGTGCATCTTACAAGCCGAGTGCACATTATAGCCAAAAATTATGGTATGTATATTGGTCCAGCCAGAAACAAGGTATAACTGGTGAATGACCAAAAGCTATTTCCAGCCCGGGGATTATGCATACATTTTCTGACTCTTAGCTCTGTTCGTGATTGCTGTTTGTTTATAAGAAAAGTGTAAAAGTAGTTGAATGCATAATTTATGTGCAGCACTGCACAGAAATTTTACCACGAGGAACCTGAAGATTACTCAGTGTACCGGTACATATTGACTGAGTGAGAAGGCCGGATGAGAAAATATTTGGCTCAAGGTTATGGTGTAGGGAGCGAACACAGCGAGGTCCATGTGCCTTGACTGAGAGCCAAACATTTTCCTGTCTGGCCCGACCTAACTCAGTCAATAACTAAGTATTTTATCAGACCAGCATTATTATGCTTAACATCATTCCAAAATGTCAACAAGATTGAATGGTCGCTAAATGAACAAATGATTGACGTGAACAGGACCAGACAGCTTTTTCTGGGCCAGCTTACATTAACCTGACCGGACCTTCATCAGCTTGCCAATGCATTTTCAATAGAATTGCTTGCGCGACCATACAGTGGACACTGTATGTAAACACTGTATGATAAAAAATAGTTTTTGTAAACATTTGTTTAATTGCGTGACTAAATAGCCCAGGACGTAACACCATAGGACAACGGAACACCAGACTAAAGCTTACCATACAGCAGCCTAATGTTGTCCTTAGTTGTTTCAATAGTGTTCCATTGTCAATGGTCTTCTGGGGTGTTCTTGGTTTTAGTACATCCCATGAAAACTGTGAATATCTTTACATCTTTATTGTTGGTAAATAATTTTTATTCTGACGTTATATCGGTTACCATGGCAGCTCTAGAGACCCACAAAGAGAAGCTCTAAAATTTAGTGTTTGCAAACTATCTGTTTGCAAATACTGAAACAATTTAAGAGATCAGCTGGGTATTCCAGCACTTGTGACTGGGTGACAAATTAGCATGTGAAGACAATGGCCCATATCATCCATCCAAAATAGGAGAGGGTGTAGCTGTTACAGAAGGAGGTTATTGCCAGATTCACAGCACTCTACATTAGACAACATACATCTAGTAAACTAGCAAAGAACATTTCCTTGCATTCATTTAATTTCAAATGTAAGTTGTGAACAATGGTGTGTGACTGAAAAGCGTTAAGCTTTTAATGCTCTGATGAAGGTCACCAGTTTCCATCAAAAATTCAGTGAAAAAAAAAACTAAAAAAATTGGATTTAACTTTTTTTCTGAAATATATCATCAACTACTTGCACAAATGGTTGTGCTATCAAAAACACCCCCCGTGGGGGGAGTATGGGTATTTTCTGGACCAACACATTTAAAGTTTTTGTAATATGATTTGTTAGTAGGAATCAGATGCAAGTTGACCTAGTTGGACTAGCAAGTGCAAACATATTTTTAATTTTATAATCCAATTGTGAATTCTTGTAATTGGGGCAGTTTGACTAGAACCAGGATCACACAGCCACTATAAAGAGGAATGTGACTTTTGTTTTTGGGAAGTGTTCACTTACAGTTGTGAGGCCTTTAGTGTAATCAATGAGAAGTGGGGCTGATTAGTCATTCATTAACTGTGATTTATGTTTGGTTTTAAGTCATCATCTCACTTGTTCATTTCAGGTGACTTATTTTGCAAAGAAAAGAGTTTATGATGATTATAAGAAGAAGCTAAATACAGAGGGATTTAAACCAGCAGATGAGCGACCATAAAAGAGACAATTTCTCAAGTGAATGCTCGACTTGTATTTTGTATTTAGTAGGCTTTCTCATCTAACAAATGAATATTGCTGGAACAAGAGAAGATATTACAGAAAAGAACACACTACCCTTTCACATTTTTGTAAGGGCTTTCACATATTAAGCTTAAATTGTTTTTCACTTCACAGGTTCTTTAATGGACAATTCCCCAAAATACTCTCCATTGAGCCTGCAATATATATTTTTTTTAACAGAATAGTTGAAAGTAGTCAAGTCATCAATTTCAGTGCACTTCACATGCACTTGTTTGCCGTGGACCAGTCTGTGTTCCTCAATAAACTGCTAGTACGGTAAAAACCCATATATAAGAACCTACTAGATTTTTCCAAGGTAGTCTTAAAAGGTTCTTATGTATTTGGTGTCTACTGAGTGTTTAGGCTTTTTAGATTCTAAAATAGGTTCTTTTTTTCTTGAGAGGAAAAAGGCGCTTGCTGCTGGTCCAACAACTAGCCTATATGGGTGTGGTCCCTTCCTTATGTATAAGAATTTATGTATAGTGAGGTTGCCACTTTCAATGAAAATTAATGGGTTGACAGTATCCTTTGTTGACATTTAGGTGTTACTGTTACTGTTGCTATTTTTTCCTGGTTTTCCTAATTCTTGGTTTTCACTGTCACGCCATGAAATATTAAAATCAAAACCAGTTGATGAAAGAAGCCAAGAGTTTATAATGTTATAAAGGATACACAATTAAACAACTTCACCAAGTCTCAGATCTGTATGGTATATTTCGGTTGTTGAGTTATCTGCCGAAACGTTCGATTGAAATTTGTAGAGCTCAGTATGAAAACGCCATGTTGGTGTCCCTCGGAGGGGCACAAACGTGGCCGCCGGAAATCAATGAAAACATCTGGAATTTAGTTCTGTTCTTCCAGCGATTACTTTTCTCTCGTGAACTACTAATGCTTTAACTGTCCAAACTGCTAAAAATCACAAGGAGAGTCCTTTTTTGCACAGGAGAAAGCTTTGTCACGGACGCTGTGTTGGTGTCACGTAGGGTGAAAAGCCAGAAATTTAATATTCTGTATTTTCAAAACGAAAGACGCTACCGAGCTGAAAACTTGTGAAAAGATATATTTTTAAGTCATCCTAAACCTGGTGGGGATATAAAATCTGAAGACCTCGCCATCTATGATTTTAGAATTTTATGACGTCACGTGAAAACCAGCGATACAAAACTTTTTCAATTGTTAGGCTGAAGGGGTTCATTTTAGCCTACAGGTTCTTAATCCAATGGTTCTTGTATGTGGGTTTTTACTGTATGCATCGTGGTGACCTCGGTTAATCCACATTCCAGCGGCGTTTGTCTTGATCCAAGTCCACTGGGGTATACCAATCTGGTAGTTCATTTGAAGGGTTCAAGCGATAGCTGAAGGAAAACATGAAACAAATGTGCCATGAAACATGTAATTAAAATTTTGGCTTGCTGAGATAGAAATTGTAAAAACAAACAAGAGTGGATAGTAAGAGGGAGAAATGCTGGTTGCCTCAATTAATTCTGCATACTTGTAAGTACTCCTGTGTTGGTAACTCTAGTTTTCCAGTTTGAATTTCAGAAAGGGCTCTTTTTGGTTTTATAACAATCATATTCTTTAGAACTGGGGACAATTTAATAAACCTCTTACACTTGTAATTTACAAGTTGCAAGTAACTTGTAAACATTGGGTACTTCTTGTAAAACGCACATTTTTGAAACAAAATATGTCGTCCTCTGGCAAAGAAGAACTCGACGAGCTGTTGAGGCTTTTAATATATGGTAACCAAGGAATTTCGAGTGATGTAACGATTCTGCTGTCATAAAGGTATTCGGTGTGCGAGGGACATGATGTAACGAGTCCGTCTTTATCACATGGGGAAATATTTATTTGCTTTAGGCAAAGTTGAATGTATTACCAAAAATTGACTGGAACTTAGTTGCGCACGTGTTGTATGTAAGTTACGCTACCTAAACTAAATCAAATGCTGCGACTGCCAGGCCACTTATATTGGTGAGACCGGCAGAAATCTGAACGTCCGACTGACTGGACACAAATGAGCGACTAGAAATGGTGATATCAACAATCACATTGCTGAGCACCATTTAAAAACAAACCACAGAATCGACTGGGACTCTGCTGAATGCATTACCTACAGTACGGACTACTATCAGTGAATCACCCTGGAAAGCTGGTTTACTAACATAGAACAAACACCACTGAACCGTTGCCAACAGCTACCTGCACCTTACAAATGACTGATTGCCGACAATAACAAGACAGATAAACAATAGACAAACCAACTTATTTGACTAACAATAGACCAACAGACATTTGACTAACAAAAGACGGATCAAAACGCACCAATCACATTTAACAGTCTTCACAGCCAATAGCATCACGGCTTAACTGACAGACGACCAATAACATCACGAGATCGTCGACCAATCAGGACAATGACCAGAGACTTATAACATCTACTGACGATTCACAGTTCACTTGACTCTGATGAAGACTTCCGCTCAGGTTGTCGAAACGTCGGTCAATGTCACCTCAAACAGTCCTTCTCAGGACTACACTCACCCGGACGATCACAATTTCTACACTGTTAACAGCAATTTATCTGTGTCATATACGTAATGAGCATAGACATACCAGTGGCAATACCTTTGTTGTGCATGCGTTGTATGTAAGACAGGAACCGCTTCTTAAACTACCACCAAAAGGCTAACAGTGGTTTGTCTGTGTGTAATAAGTATGGAACGTTGGCATAGTAGAAGTAAGGTTGTTGGTACGATGTGACATGCTTCAGTTGTGTTTACCTTGCATGACGAAATCATGACATCATAACCAGAACCGGTAGTTTGAGGTAATTATCAGGAGAAAACCGGAAATTTGTGGAGACTGTGTTGGCCGAGACAAAACCAAATGACTAAGGCAAATGAGGGAGAACAAAAAAACCAGCCCAATTTATAAACCAGTCGTTATAGTGACAGCTGG
Source organism: Siderastrea radians (assembly GCA_964017195.1). Classification (NCBI taxonomy): domain Eukaryota; kingdom Metazoa; phylum Cnidaria; class Anthozoa; order Scleractinia; family Rhizangiidae; genus Siderastrea; species Siderastrea radians. The sequence continues at coordinate 17,720,067 of OZ024892.1, forward strand.
TTAATTATCTTGGATAGAAAATATTTTGAATATCAAGAAATGAAACCCAGTAACAAAACTTGCCTGTGCTATCTTCCCAGAGTTCCATTGTGTTGCATTGTCCATCGTTTACACATTTCACTTGACAACTTGTTCTTAAACAGGGGTCAATTTAATAAAGAAACTACACTTGTAGTTTTTACACATGTAATTTAAACGTGTAAAGTCCAACTTGTGAATAGAAGAATTTAATAAAACCATTTTTTACTCTGGAACTCACACGTCATAAGCACAAGACAGATACAAGAGTAAATTACAATTGTAGCATTGCAATTGTAAACTCTGCTGGAATGCACTTGTAGGTTAAAGTGTACAATCCAATCTTTCTGTTTTAATCTATACTAATGTAAGCTCTAATCGGAAGTTTATTAATTCCAAAAGATGAGCGAAAGTGTCCACAGAGAGACAAAACTTCTCCAAAAATTCCCTTGGATTTTCCATGTCTAACAGCCACCTTTCCTCAAAATTCCTAGGTTGCCGTATATTAGATGCCTCAACAGTTCGTCGAGTTCTTCTTTGGCTAGAAAAAGACAAAATTATTTTGTCACAAAATGACGCTTTTTACAAGACATACCCAATGTTTACAAGTCACTGGCCACTTAAAATTTGCACTTGTGATTTACCAGCTGGACTCCTGTAAAAATACAAAATATTAATCAGACTGGTGTAAAAGTTTTATTAAATTGGATGTCTACCATATTTTACAAGTGTAGAGCTACACCTGTAACTCATGGTCAGGTTGGAGGCTTGTAAAATGGACTTGTAATGATGTTTATTGAACTTGTTTTTGTTTGCGCTGGTAAAAACAAGGATCCAGCTTGTAAATTACAAGCGTAAAAGTTTTATTAAATTGACTCCAGGTGTTATTACTATATTCACACCACGTCCATCATTCATCAAAGGCTGCAGATAGGTAACCAAAAGCTTATTTTAAAATTTATTTCAACCATGAAATGTTTTTTTTTTTTTTATATTTTAATCATCCCAGGCATTTTGGCACATTTCCCTAACAGTTCTAGTGAGCTGGAAAAATACTTTACTTTACTATAATATTTACTGCAGCCCTTGGATGGTGGAGTCCATCACTTATCAGACTGCATCAACCAAGCAATTTCAGATTAATGAATGATTAAGCTACTCAACATACTCGAAGGTTTGATCACTATTTCATGCAAAATCAAGTCAAGTCAAGGAGGACAGGGCTAGTTATAGAGAAGAAGTGCTTTAAAGTGATCATAAACAAATGAAGCATGGGAAATCTTGTTGACCATTTTGTAATTTGACAATTTTACAACCCCAATTTATCATTATGGCTAACAAGTCAGACAAGTCTTCCAGCATGCTGATTGGTAAAGAACCCCTTATTTAATAATAGATTGTTTTCACATGACGTCACGGTGGCCATATTGGTGTACCAAAACAATGAAATGGCACCCATGTTGGTGTACCAAGAAAACCCTGTGGTGGGGATTGAAAACCAAGAAATTTGCATAGCTGCTGACCACGAGAGTAAAAATGATCTATAGTTATCCAGTATTATTCAAAATCAACCTTACTTGACAAAGAGCTCTTCATTATGTATGTGTTCTGTGGCCACAAAAACAATAGTCCTCATAACTGCTGCTGTTTTGTGAAGGATTCCTGGCACACGGAAGTACCTAGAATAAACAAGTCACTATAGAACAAGCCTGACTCTAGTACAAATACATGCATGCACTTGCAGAAAGCATGGAAATTTACAAAACATTTTTTAAGCCTGTCCTGTCCCCCGAGGGAGAGGGATGGGTTTTAGATTAAATGTTATCTGTGTCTGCAATCAACACAACAGGAATACAGAGGAACACACAGGATGGTCTAAACTTATTTTCATGTTGCCCAGTTTCCTGAAGATGTTCGGAACATTTCTCTGAGCATCACCAAAGATGTTTAAAGATTTCTGATGATTGCCACAATGTGTTTGGACTTAGTTTGGAGAACTCAAATACAGCATGTGGGATCTTTTCTAGAACTATGTTTGCTTGTAATTGAATCAAATTTCCATGTTGTTTGGGTAATCATGCCCAATAATTCTTGAGTCACTCAGAAATTGTAACATTGTCACCTAGTAGCACTCCAAATAAGTTTGTACCTTGGCAATGATGGCAGCGATGGGTACATTTCAGCTTGTAAGCAAAGTTTGATATCAACATTTTATGGGGGGAGACCATGCCTGCAGTGTAAGGTTTTGTGAAAGTGCCCCAAGATTAATGACCTTGATTGCAGTTATCCACACCTGTGAGTCACTGGTGAGAGAAACTGGCCTGAATGCAAGATCAATGTTTTCAATCTGCAGCCATAAGACTCACACATAATTCATCAGAGCTGCAGGTATTAGCCTGTGTGTAGTTGTCTCCTCTTTTCTTTACTTTACGCGAAGGAAAGAGGAGCTAGACGTATACACACAGGCTAGCAGGTATAAGCATGATATGTTCTTAGACAGTGTTTGCTTGCTGATAATTTGATGTCTACAGTCTCTGCTCACCTGTTTGGAATAAGATGTATCAAATCAGATGGAAAGCTTTCCATAACATCATAATTAAAAGGCATTACGTTTGGTTTACTGCCTAAAAAAGAGTTGGAAAATAAAATAATCATAACTCAAAGCATAATGATGACACCAACGTCTCGGGTTCATGGAGTCATAATAATATAAGGGTTCAAATGAGGCCTACCGGTAACACTACAGTAACTGTAAAAAATTAAAGTCTGAAATCCAAGTTTTTGCCAATCAATGGCATCATCAGGGATAAGAAAAATATGTTAGGCATCATTTGAACCCTTATATTATTATTTCGAAAATGCTACTGAAGGACAATATTCAAAGTTCATAGAGTTACTTGGGTATGATGCCAATCGTTATTTATTTCTCCAATATAAGGTACGTATAATTGCACAGATAAATTGACCTGTGCCAAACCAAAAAATGATATGTAACAACAATTATAATTGTCCGTTAGATTAATTATGAGGTGATAAATAACAGGCCACAAGGTGTGTAGAGCTGAGTTAGTTATAATCACCTCGTATCCAACAAGCACAAGTGGATTACTCAACAATTTCCTTATCAGGAGAAAAGCCAGCGGTCATGTTAAAATGCAGACTGCAGACTGCAGACCGTGCAGACGTGTGCAGACTACGCAGACTATGCAGACTGGTAGTTTTTTAAAGTAAACTTTGATTTGTTGTACTTTTTAGAACTTTTCACTTTTGGTCGTGTTAAGATGCCATGGCCAGCAGCTTGGCACCGGGTTCTCAAAAAAGTATACAGCTATTTCAATTAAGGTTGTCGGATCATTTCAAGCTTACGCGACAAGACTGAAGGGTAGCGTGGGTAGTTGCAAATATGTCTTAGTTTCACAGTTGGCAGCAGTTGGTCAGGAACTTCAGATTTCTTAGTGCAAGTAATAAATGGGCACCATCCGATTATTGTCAGCAGCAATCCTGATTCGGCTTTTCATTTTCAATTGTTAGTACTTGTTATGATGTGCGAAAATTCATGTTTCACTTTTTTCATGATGCTGTTTTTCCTACTTCAAATTTACATACCAATGCATGTGCTCCACATGTACCCACATAATTTAAATTTGCCATTTTAACCAAGAAGGCAAAAAGATCAGTGAGATTGAAAATTACTTTTTAAACGAGAACTCTATCTGAAAATAATTGTTTCAGATTTTTTTTTTAATTTTTATACTATAAAAGCTCTTCCATATGCTTTGCTATTGCACGGCAAGAAAGGTACTGCTGATTTTGGTGAACTTAGGCATAGAAATCCCATATTACTCTGCGGTCTTGTTGCATTACACTTGAGCTTTCATAGGACAACATTAATTGAAATAGCTGTATGCCCCGCAGGTAGGGAGGAGCATTGCGTGACGACCTTAACAACGACTGCATAGAAGACTACGCTGTAAGAAATTCTAGAACAATTTTGACGTAAAGACAATTCACACTTCTGGGAGTATTTCATATTTTTAGCCAGGCGATTTAAAAGTGCAATTTGGTTTTGCAGTTTATGAAGTTTCCGAGCTTAAGAATGTTACTGTGTGGCGCATCTTACCTTAGCCAAAGTTTGCCAATCGACTGAGTGCAAGGCTCCTTGTCACGCAAACCCTACAGTTCCATTTCCCATGGCTCTGGTGGAACTGAAGTTCTCTCTTTTTTTTCTCCCGCAAACTTAACAGATCACCACTTTGCTTATTATTTGGCGTTAGAGAAGAGCAAAGGAGCCTCGCAAAGGAAGATGAACCATTCACTGCCTTTCCGAATGTTATGAAATTTTTAATTTCCAGTATTGGATGTTGCCACGAAACTTGCATTTCCCCAATAAATCCATTCGCTATTTCGCCATTGTGGCTCCTTGGCATTTATATCGGAAAAAATCTATTCACCAATAAAAATCGATTCGCATTCGCTGAAATCTTTTCTCAGTAATTTGAATGTAAGTTTACTTAGGAGATAGCGATTGAGCAATTTCGAATGGAATTGAAACGATGCAATTGAAATGTTTACACAATGTTGACAACAACTTGATTATTTTTGTCTGCTTTGTGGTAGCGACACCATGCGACAAAACAAACCAGAGTTAGCGTTCTTTTCTGTCCAAAATTGCAAATCCATATCCCTTCAGTCAGTGAGAATGGAGGAAACGCTACATGTAAATTTGAGGAAACCGTTGCGAGAAATTGCGCGTCTTCATCACATTGGGCCACGGCAAGCTAGCAGACCCTAGAAATTCTTCTATAATTTCTGACCGTTATAAACACCAATTTTAGCAAACCAAGGTAAAAGAAACTGAAAAATAATCCTAGGTAAATAAAAAAAATTCCCAGTCTGCACAGTCTGCGTGGTCTGCACAGTCTGCATGGTCTGCAATCTACACAGTCCGCAGTCTGCAGTCTGCGTTTTAACATGACCGGAAAAGCAGGGTTATTTTATTAGTCTTTATTTGCTGATTACCTGTGCACTGTGAACCAGTCAGAAAGCTAGAAGTTAAATAACCAGACTGAGAATTTAATACTTAATACTCTGATAATCAGTTAAGCTGAGTTCAGAGTAGATCCCAAGTGTGATTGAGGTAATCACAATTATTACAATTACTATTAGTTATATCAGGCTAGATGTCCACGCTTTGTTATTTAATTATTTTCAATCTGTGCCAAGTTTATGTATTTATAATATATTTGTTAGTAAACAGAATATAATCGAGTGGCAACTTAAAAGGTAGTTCAAAGTCAATAACAGCAATTTTCTTTTTCACTTTGAGTGTCTTCTGAGACCCAAATTTAATTTCTACTATTTGTTGAACTATCCAGAGACAGCAAAACATATTAATTGTTTACTGTTTAACATCCACGCAAGCTACTCCTGAAGGTTGAGGGCTAAATTGTCAATTCCCCATTGTTCTGTAATAACAAAAGGCAAGCATGCCAAATGTCACTGTAAATGACTGTCAAAAAATCTTCCAGTTGCCATTTCTGGTCAGGATTAATATCATTTGCTTCCATTAATTGGCAATTTCTTTTTCAAGCAGCATTCAGTTATTCTTGTAGACTTTAAGCAGCCCCTCCTTCCACTCAGCGATGTACGTCATGCCAGTAAGGCTCGTCCAATAGAGTTCCTTCAACTCCTATTAAATTGTTTGTTATTTTGTATTGCCAACGGTGTGAGAGCTATTATAGCACAAGATAGCACAACTGTGTATTTCTGTGTATTATGTTCACTACTCTGCACATGAGTGCTACTGTTTTGTTTCAGTGTAATCATATGGTAATTTTTAAAACAATTTTTAGACGAAGAGTTGTTGTGAATAACCTGTCAGAGATTCCAATTTATCCAGAGGGAGAAAGCTGTTGACTTTGCTCGGCTCATTTGTTGAAGATTCCAGCTGCACGTTTGTTAAGTGAGAAACACAAAATAATTTTGGGAGGGTTTTTATACAATTGACTGAACTGTTGTAAACGGGTTTATCTAGTTTTGCAGTGTTTTTTAATTTTTGCAGTACGATTTTTCACGATTATTTATCGGCAAATGCGTACTTTGTCACTAATAATCGTGAAAAGCAGTACTTTGTAGTTATTAATCGCGAAACACGTCAATTGCGATTAATAATCGTGCATCTTACAGTTAATAATCGTAAAATTCACGATTATAATTAACTACGTGTGACAGATTCTACAGTTAATAATCGTACATTGCGCGATTATTAATCGCAAGTGACGGTCAATGGAGTTATTAATCGCAAGTTGCTGGCCTTGGGCGAAAAGACAATTGCAAAACAAATTTGGCTTGATTGGCCGCCATTGCAAAATAAAATTCAAATCCAAACAGAACTCTTCATGGGGCTTGTTGAAAAAAAAACAACGAAAGTTAATTCTTGAAGTGACAAAGTGTCCTTTTGAAATTTCGTTTTACTTCGGTAAGTCGTTTAAGAATGATATTTTTCTTTTTCTTTCTGCCTTCGACGAAGCACGACGCGAGCGAGATCGACAAAGTTATGAACGTTGACAACTTTCAAACGAAACGGAGCTCTTCCAAGTCCTCTGATACAGGAAAGGAAATAACTAAACCGTGATCCGATAGTTAAATCATCTCACTCGAAAATTTCTTCCATATGACCTTTTTTCATGCGAACAATCAACCATTTCAACAAACAAAAACCATGTGTTGTGAGATTCTAGTTTTACACCTGGATTACATGGTTACATCTGTCAACAATGTCTGCATGTACATGCAATCTATAAACATAGGCCCGCAATGCGTGCAGAACCGACGAAGTGTTGGTTCGTCTCGAAAAGAAAGCAAGCGAGCCGTGCGTGACTGCAGCTTCAATAACATTCAAGCATCTGTAACAGCAAGTTGCAGTAACAGTGTGTAACTGTAACTAACACTTAAATTTGACCAACTGAAAAGGTGACCAATACCCTGGAAAGGAGGTCAACTGAATTATTCACCCTCTCCTCACCAAACATAGCTCCACAGACTACATCCATGACCACATGCATTCTTCACTCAAAATCATTTTTCGCTGTCTTTTGGTCGGTCTTCCTCAAAACCTGGAACAAAAATTCTCAAAACAGACGCATTTCAAAAAAATGGGCGACAAATTTCCCAATATAAAAGTAACCACATCTTCACGATTGATCAGTATGGGCACTGTAACAGCCCAAAAGAATTGAACTTTTCCCCATACCTCGGAACCACGCTTTGTGCACAGTTTCCTTTAATCATGCCAAGGGGTCCTTAAGCCAAATTGTGAATGTAAATACGAAATAAATCATTGCTATGCTCTATCGTACAGGTTACAAGAAAGCGCATTATAGGCATTTACCAGTCGTTTTGACCCACTCCACCCTCGACAAATGTTTTTACTTGGTTCAACGTCCTAACTGGAGTAACGAAAATTGTGACAGTATTTTGCCCTTTGCATTACCGAATGACGTTATGTTTAAAATCTGATTACTCAGCTCATCTGTCTTATCGCTTTGAATATTTAATTTTGTTGAATTAAACTAAAAAATAAATGCTGATATACATTTGTCCACAACTGAACATGCTTTTACCAAGAGTTGTGAGCAATGTATTTATATACTGTTGTGAATAGGGCACTATAAAAACATGATTATCGATAAATACAATCACATCGTCAGAATCTCAATGTGCTAACCGGTGTGACGAAAATTGTGACAGTATTTTGTCTTTTGCATTACCGAATGATGTAATGTTTAAAATCGGATGACTCAGCTCATCTGTCTTATCGCTTTGAATATTTTGTTGAATTAAAATTAAAATTTAAAGATAAATTTTGTCCACAACTGAACATGCCGTTATCAAGAGTTGTAAGC
>OZ024892.1:17728188-17789188 GCA_964017195.1 Siderastrea radians
GAAGCATTTATATACTGTTGTGAATGTGGCACAGTATACAAACATGATTATATATCGATCTGGAGAAATTAGTAAAAAGCGAAGTCGTCGCTTTATCTCAAACACGTTAAAGCATGTCTTATGACGTAATCGTTAAATCTGGTTTCCTCTTCCGCAGTCAGCAAGTCAGTGTCTCGAACTCTAAAATCGAACAAATCGGTTCAAAATCAAAAGTAAAGCAGAAAAATTAAAAAGACTAACTGGTATATCCTTCTGTGCCGCTTATAGTATACTATCCAAGAAGATCCAGCCTCGTGTCGTAATTCATTTCCCACCTGCCAGCTAGACATTTTCAAGTAATAAACATAACAATAACAACATACACCAGAATTGTCCTTTCATTAAACCTTTACTGAGAACGATTCTATCCTTACGATGTCTCAGCAACACTTTGGTCCCACCAGCATCAACAGTGCCACTGGACTTCACCTCCTGTTATTATCAGTCCTCCTTGCTTTCTTTCACTAGTATTGCACAGATATTTCAGTCCGGTCAAAACCAACACTGCTCGGCGGAAGTGTCCTTCTTTTCCTATGATACTTTTTATGTGGACCCTTGTCCTATCGTGCGTGCGTGAGTGTATAACTAATTGATGGGCTTAACTGCAGAATACGTCATCCCATCCCGTGGGCCATAGCGAAATACACACCTTGTGAGCCTTACACGACGTATTTTGACCGACCAAACCAGTCGACCCTCTTGACATGACTGCTCTAACTCGACTTCGTCGGTTAAAAACTGCATTCCTCGCTGCACTCCTCACTGAGTGTTGAAAGAACTACATTAAGAAACAGCCAACCAGAATTTCGCATTACATACCTGTTGATCATTATCAGAAACTGACATAAGTACTCCTTACGAGTTTCTGTCATCATCACATAATACATTTACATGTATGCTCATGCAGGACTTGTTTGTAGTCTCTTGTTTCCCGCTCACCACAAGAGCAGTACCATGCTAGAAGAGGTTTTTCATCTTGTTGTCCTTTGTGTTTCGTAGTCTATTCGAGGCTGTCTTTCGTGCTTAACGACGTTTCTTTCATTCCCAAGAAAAACTGAGTGAAAGAAACGTTTAGCATGAAAGACAGCTGCAAAAAGGACAAAAAATGAAAAACCTCTGGTAGCAGGCCAGGGCACAAGAGCATCATGTTTCAGGGCTCGAGACTAACTTTTCATCTAGTAGCCAAGTGGCAAGTGAGAGGTTTGATTTCACTAGCCAAAATAAATTTTCACTAGCCAGACTTTTTTTGCATAATCTCATACTGTGTTCAATATGTCTAATTTTTAGCCGAGTTAAGTACTGTAAACATGTCTCTCTGTAATCTCAAGAGTGAAGAACTTTAATGTTGACTATTCTCTCCAACAGTTAAAGATCTTCACGTGCGGAAGACAAAGTGCTATGTGCCTTCAGAGCACATGTAGTTCACGCCTCTTTCCCATTTTGGTCAGATCATGATGAATAACTCGAACAGTTAACCTTATATGAGCACGTCATAGTACGGAGAAATGTTGGGAAGACAAGACTGGTACATGTATACAGCACTCAACTAGTCACATACGTAGCAATTAATGGAAAAGAGTCGATAACGGAAGACTAAAGAATTGTGTGAACCTGCTAACGTGTAGACAACTGAAATATCATATGAGCGCACTAATGGACCTTTCAAGGAAACGTATAGTGAAACGTTCTGAAGACGGCTAATTTTGTTTCAACGTAGTAATAACGGAGAAAACGTTGCCATCTGAAACAAGAATTAGTAAGGAAAAACGTTGAGAGGACAAAACAAGTATCACATGGACATCATGACATCCTTTTGCAGAATAAGTTTTAATGTTTTAATGTTCTGCTCACTCAATTTGCTTTTGGGATCCGATCATTAGAAGCAATATTTAGTTTGGTTTCCATCCGGTGCTTTAGTGCTTTGAAATTTTCACTAGCCAAAATGGCTATAGTGAAAGCGCAAAACTTACTAGCCAAAACGGAATTTCTACTAGTCTGTGACTAGTTGGCTACCGCTAGTCTCGAGCCCTGAATTGTTTCCATGTGGAAGTGGATTTTGCACATGTTGGCATGTTTTTCTCCTTTGGCTTATTGGCTATCTCTGAAATGGAAGGAGAGACTGCTCGTAGTCTATTTTTCTTGATTCCTAATAATTTCTCTCTATGAGCTAACAAAAGTTTGGTTTCATAACTGAACCTGCCTTAATAAAACCAAATTATAATTGGAGCCAGGCGAGGCATTCTGATTTCATTTAACTTCGAACAAACTTTTGAAGGCTGTTTGAAGTTAAATGAAATCAGATCATGGCTTAAAAAAATGCTAACCAATTACATTTTTATGTATCATTTGGTTTTAATTTACCTTTAATAAGTTATTATAATAGAAAATTAACACTGTGTTTTTATAGAAAATTAACACTACACTGTAAAAGGATCCAAGTTAGCGTAAATTGAAGGGGAAAGTAGTCAAGAATAGATAAAATTAATGCGAAAGAGAAGGCAAAATTTCTAAGGAAGGGAAAAACTAACACGTGTGGGATCTCGTGTTCTTAATCAAGTCATTGATCAATCCAAGGCATTTTGAAATACAATAAATGAGACAATTCTGGAGGTGAGATCAGTTGGAATATGCTGAACGAAGATAGCTGTTGTTTGTCATAGTATTGCATGGTTATAGCTAAAAACAGGATTCAAAATTTGGGCCACAATAATACAAATTTATACTGTGAAAAATAAATGCTCCAATGAATTAAAGTCAGAAAATAACACTCCTAGAAATTAACACAACTTAAATTAATGTGAGTTGAAAAAAAATATGCTCATTTCATGGAGCATTGATTTCCTATAAAAAGGTAATCTTATGATAATATTGATGTCTGATACAATTTTAAAGTTGAACACACGTCAGATTAAGTGTACCTGGTGGAGGATGATTGATCATGTGTCCCAATGCAAATGGATGAGTCATTCTCCTCCCACATGGTAACTGGAATATTAGACAACAAGAACTAATTACGCACTGTCAGTAAGCTAAGAATGTGTTATAAATAAACAAGAAGCTTTTCATACTTTTAAGGTTACTGTGAGTCTTAACTTTCAAAGGTGACAGGTGTCTTCTGAAAAATCCTTCCTATGCAATAAATTGTCAAAAACTTATCATCTAATGTAACGCTAATATGTGTAGAAAATTATTCAACATAATCATATTTGCCACTATTTTAGACCTCTTTTGTTTTAGAAGGCATGTGAAAGCCTAATTCAAATGCAAAAATTATCTCTAGTCTTTGTTTTATAATTTACAATTGCCAAACAAACTGAATTACTGAATATGTCACTCAGTACATAATGGGCTAACAAAAGGGGTGGCAAATGGGTTTACTAAAAATTGGGGCCTCTCAAAATTTCAGCTGAATTGTAAGCATCTTGCAGGCTCATTTTTTGAGCGATTCTTTGTGGTTGGAGTCTCAAATTTTCAACAAAATAGTCTCGGAGCCTTGTTTTTTTCGACCTAGTCACCTCAGGATCTCGATCGTTTTGCAAAGCCGCCTAGAGTCTTGACTTTTTAGAAGGCTATAAAATGAGTTCTGATATGTGCATTTAGGTAGCATCTTAAATAGCTGCCCAAAACTGATCTAAAAGTCTTGCAATCGAATTTTTACCCGGTATGTCCTAGAAAGTTTTGGGCTCACAGTTAGAAAACTCTGACTAGAAGCTCGGTCTCGCTTAATTTAAAAATGAAAAGGGTCTCTGGCTCCCACAGGAAAATGATCATCATCTTGTTGTCTCAAACCTAAACATTTGCCACCCCTAACAAAGTGTGTGAGGAGTTTTATTTTCCTTCACGTTTCTGAGAAAATAAATGCATTTTAAATTCAAACAAAGGAAAAGGTTTTTGATAGATGTCAATTGCACTGGGACACTACAATAAGGCTATTCCTATGATAATATTAATAATGAAATCAGATGATCAGCAGGCTAAAATCATTTACAGTCGACTAGTCGACTCTTTAAAAATTTAATGCCCCATAATCTAGATCTTGAGGCTCTATCATCAAACTAAGAAAACTGTGAACACTCAAAATACTTGAAACCGCAGAAAATTAATCAATAATGGTTTGCATCAGTCTGAAAACCACCCTGGTTCATGTTTTGTTCTCCTCTTTATCTTGCTGGGATTTTTAAAAATTGCCATTTAGTTTCTTTGTCAGAGCCACAGTGACTGTGATGATCCACAAGAAATGAAGGTTTAGTGAATTTAAAATTTTGCTGAAAGTCGACATGTCGGCAGTTAGCTGTTCAACATGGTTGAATAACTTGGAATCGTGTAACACCCACTTTCTGCCAATTCTTTCAAAATATAGCAAAACGCTGGCTTCAAACAAAAATTGCAATGCAAATAAAAATCTGAAAAAAAACTTACACTACATCATATAATGTAGCAACTGCCAAATCACTTGTTACTGTTCAGCTATCTGGTGTACGGTTGCAAATTTTGATAGTGTGTCAAATTCAGTTTCACATAGTACACCAGTCAGCTAAACAGTACAACAACAAACATTCCACAATTACCAGTTTCTAGCAACAAGCAAATGTAAAACCGGTCAGTGTAAAGTGTAGACTGCGGACCAGGGGTAAAATGCAGACTGAAGGTACTAAAATGCAGACTGCAGACTAAGGGTAAAATGCAGGCTAGGGGCAAAATGCAGAATGAAGACCGCAGACTGGGGGTAAAATGCAGAATGTAGACTACAGGCTGCAGACCGGGGAAAAACGACAGAAAGACAGCCGCAAATACGTCTGCGCTCATAGAAGTTCATAGAAATCTATTATAAAATCTATTTAATATGGTCAAAATGTTTGCAATTTTTTTCGTGTTCTAATAGGAATGTTTGTTTACTAATTGAGAAGTAGAACAGTTTTTCCACCAAGGATTGTCCGGAATCCGGAATACGTTGTTCATAAATTTAAAGAGTTTTGCTTCAACTTCAAGCCATAGATTGTCCAGAATTTGATCGGACTACGCAAAACAACCTGTGTAAGAGGCGAATCAGTAAGCTCGGATGGGAATAAATGTAGAGCTAGCTATCTCATATTTGATTGGAACCTGTAGTGTTCCAAAAGATCGCTTTTCTACAAATCAACTTCATTGGGGAATTAGCTGAATTAGTAAAAGTCAAACCCTACAGGTAGATACTGGGTCACCCATCCAAGTAATAACCCCGCTGAACAGGGCTTAACTTTGCTAATCGTGAGAATGTCTTCATTATGGTAGACGTTTAATTTACTCCGTTATCTCCCACACAAATTTTTTCCAAGTACAATATGCATTCTAAAAATCAGGAAAAAACATAAGTGGAAAGCAAAAGGTAAATAATTTTTTTAAACTTATTGAATTCTTAGATACCAGTCCATGGTCAAGGTACCATAGATAAGTTCTTCTGTCCATACTATGAGCGAAGTTAAGCCCTGTTTGCAGGGTTAGTACTTGGATCGGTGACCGCACCGGAACTACATGTCACCGGTGTGCTAGTGGATTTGGACCCCCCCCCCAGAATTGGACCCCCCCAGTCCAATCCGCTAGCAAAAATGGATCCCCCGGTCCAAATCGGCTACATGTAGCAAATAAATTGGACCCCATAAGTACACTTTCTCCAGCGGATTTGGACCCCCTGTAAAAACTTGCGCTACGAAGTAATTTCAACAGAAAATCTGCTCTTCAGCCTTGCCAGCAAACCATTTCTTTTGGGTTTCAAACACGATAATTGTAAAAGCTAATTTATTAAAAAGCTGCCGTGCTTGAAACTAAAACTAAGATGTATATATTAATTTCCTCGTTCTAAAGACGTACCGGGAGACTGACGACCTTCTTCTCAAAACTTGCCATTTCAAAAGGAAATTATTACCTTGTTGAAGGGGGTCCAAAGTCACCGGGTTTTACGAACAACGTATTCCCAGACAATCCTTGGTGGAAAAACTGTTCTACGGTGTGTACTTCTCAATATTAGTGAACAAACTTTCCTATTAGAACAGGAAAAAAATTGCAAACATTTTGACCATATTAAATAAATTTTAATAGATTTCTACGAGCGCAGACAGCTGTCTTTTCTCTCATTTTCTCCCTGGTCTGCAGTCTGTAGTCTTCATTCTGCATTTTGACCCTAGTCTGCAGTCTGCATTTACCCTCAGTCTGCATTTTACCCCTGGTCCACAGTCCGCAGTCCGCAGTCCACAGTCGGCATTTACACTGACCAAATATAAAACCTCTCCAACATTTTTCACTAAGATTCTCAATGTTGCTTACCACATACATGTAGTCTGGGGAAAGGCTGCCTTTCTACTACTCTCTAGTTATCAAATACATTGTACAAGCCTTGTAATTACAATGCAATGGTCAGCAGAAATAACAAAAAAGGTTCATAGGAATTGAATGGCAGTTCACATGATCCGAGTGCAAACTTGTTTTGAAATATGCTATCATACCACGTTCACTGCTTACACATGTATCCATGAGTGAAAAAGGTTCTATATAGAAAACACTAAACAAGACAACCTAAAAAAGGTTTTGACACTTGTCCTTAGAAAATACACTTACCAGCTGTTTGACATCTACAATCAAACTTAGATTACCTGAATATCAGTGTTGAAATCCTTTGCATCAAGTAAGCAACCATCATAGCGTGACATAAGGTAACAGTTATCTTTACTGATGTCTGGGTAGTTGGGCATTTTTCTAACATCTTTTGCCAGGTACTAAAGACAAATGGGTGGTTCCAGAAAATATCCATACCCATACCACGGGCGGCATCTCGGAATTCCGAAGGGGAGGGGGGGTTACGTCGACTGGAATTCTGAAGGGGAGGGGGGGTTACGTCGACTGGAATTCCGAGGACATGGGGGGTTCATTGGACTGGAATTCCGAAGGCATACGGGGGTTTTCAGGAGAGTAACTTCCAGTTTGTTGTAGTTAAGTCTCTTCAAGAAAAACTCGTCAAAAACGACTTATCTAAGGACGATGATTCACTCGTAAGCACAAGACACGTTCAACTCAATCAACACGCCGGAGACACATTTCAATGATCATGGTCAATAAAATGTTTATGCTAACATGACGGCTGAAAGCTGTTCACTTGCCAGTAGATCGGTCACAAAAGCGATCGGAGGCTTTTCTTCGATTGTTTTGCTCGAATTCAATACTGTATATCACAGCAAAGGGTTTTCAGCCCCTACATTAAAGCAGGTATCATCGAGACACATGCGAAATTGTTGCGTTACATACCATGCGACGTTCATTGAAAAGGTCAGATTTCACGCGTTATGCAAATTTGATGCGCTTTTGATCAGACTACATTCACTATTTTTGTTCTTTTAAAGTTGTCATTGACTTTGAATTTCAATGTGAGTTTCATTTACTATTTTAATTTTAATCGAAGGATAAAGTGTGGGGAAAAAGTTTGATTTGTTCTCCCGCTATTTATTTGAGGCCGCAGTACAGTATGCAAATTGCGTTCACTGAACTAAAAATAATTGCAGGAAAAAAAGCTTGCTATTTTACTCTAATTCTTTTCCTAACATCATAACCTTCGATTTTTAGAATAGGTTGCATTCAACAGTTTCGCTTTTAACGGAAGGTTTGAGTCTGGCAAACGCAATTATGAATTTCCAAATTCAATTCTGAAAATTTTAGCTTTGTTGTTAAAATTTTACGTCGCATTCGGCACGCAAATTATTCACGGCAACCCTCGACACCAAAAATTTTAGACGCACGTTTAAACATTGGACCAAGCGTTGGAATGACTTCAAAGCCGTTTGAGTTTTCTAATGTTTAACGGATTATCAGCAGTGTACGTTTACCGTGGAAGGTTACAATGTAAAATATCACTCAGTCGGCCGCTGTTTGTCATTACGCAACGTTGATTGTTTCCTGTGTTGAATGTACGTTTTTTCTTTCGGAGGGAGCGAAAGGATTAATTTCCGTTTAATAAAGGTGTTTGGAATATAGAGAGGGCTTTTCAAATCAGTTGGAAGAAAAAAGCGGCAATTCCTAGGGGGTTTTTGAATGATTATGGAATTCCGAAGGCATGGGGGGGGGGGGGTAGAACGGTTTGGAATTCCGAGGGCAAGGGGGGGTTGAGCATTTTGGAATTTCCTAAGGCAAGGGGGGTCCAGATGGAGATGCCGCCCGTGGTAGGGTATGGATATTTTCTGGAATCACCCAATACATCAGTTGGTGACATTCTTAGAGTGGTTTTCTCCCACACAAGTCCAACAATCATCAAATTGAGTTTTAGTGGAGGTCTGAGTCAAAGAAAGACTGTTAAATTGAATGCAAGAATGATCCTTAAGCCATCAACGGAAAATTACAAGGCCCATTTTATGTGCAGTATAATTTACTTTTTTCCTTTCAGAATACTATTTTCTATTTAAGTTTCATGTACTCTTCAGAGGTTATCTCTGTTGCCCTAATTTGCACAAACTTTTATTATTATTATTATCATTTTTATTATTATTATTATTATTATTATTATTGTTATTATTATTATTATCTTATTATTATTATCATTATTATTATAATATTATTATTATCATTATTATAATTATTATCTTTATCATTGTTATTATTATTATTATTACCATCATCATCATCAATATCTTTCACAGTTCAGATAGGCACTGGTAATAAGTCACAAGAAGGCAAGCCCCTGCATGTAGCCTTAGGCCTCAAGATCCCAGTAGTGCTGCTTTCTTGCAACAGTTCTGTTCTTACAGTCACTCTAATTTGTAGGTACTCTTGCAAAGTTCTTTGACACTACACCCAGCAGTGAGGGTACCTATCACTACTGGAATGACAGCCACTTTAACACTCCAAAGTTGTGCTAGTTCTCTCCTGAGCTCTTGAAATTTCTCCACTTTTTCTTTCTTTCTCTTTCTCCACAACCCAATTATCCCCAGGTACAGCTATGTCAATATCAGTTGCCCTTGCTTTCAGTCTAATATCAAGATATTGGGTCAACTATTTTCAGTGACCTGGTCAGTCTGGACATTAAAATTCCATACCACCTTCCAGGGTATGTTCATATACCATTTGCTGGTGTGAGGTAGGTCATTTAACTTCGACAATTCCCAATGTAAATTATCCTTGCTACGTTGTTGTGTACACAGCGGTGAGACATCTTGCTTATTGAGAGCATTATTATTGTTATTATTATTATTATTATTATTATTAATTATTATTATTGGAGTTTAAGTTTACATTTACAGAAAATTTTATTTTTGCCCAACAGCCAACTACTGGTAGTACTAGTAATGTTCTCCAACTACTGGTAATAAAATTTTACCAAAAACAATTTCATTCGTCCAAAAACCAACAATAAAACAATACCACTGGGTGAAAAAAAAGAAAGATTCCAGCTTACCACTAATCCAGGATGGAAAGTCATAAAAGTACCGGGAACTACACTTCCCATTAGAAAAACGCCTGTGAAAGAACGTTATAGTTTATGTACAGAAAACGATTTTTTTTTACATCATAGAAGGGTGTTCATGTCACTACAAAATTAGTAAAGTACATAGCTTCCATTTCAAGCCACTGATCGGAGGACCTTTCTGCCTCTAACACTTATAAGCAACTTCTGAGTTTTCCTGAAGGTCATATTTGCATTTATTTAAAAGCTTCAGAGTACCCGAAACTCATGCACACAAACAGGCCAACCCATAACTTGTCTCTGCGTTACAATTTTTGACTTGTATTAAAATACAAGACAGACCTGTTGCATTTGTAAATAAATGTGCTTTTTGTTCATGATCCATGGTTTCAATGAATTATATAATAATATTGTAACATGGATTAGAAAGATAAATGTTACCAGTACAAAAGAAGGTTCCAACTCATGCAGTTTCTAATTATAGCTACAGTCAATTTACTGCCATTACCATTATTTCACATACCATTTCCAGCAAGAGGATGATGAATAGAGGACTTCTGTATTGACAGAGAAAATGGCTGCTGGTCTAGCTGCACAATATCCTGTTTTCTAAGCTTGTGAAGGTTGTCTAGACACTCATTTAGCTACAGCACAAAACAAACACGTAACTAAAAAACAAATTGATCTTCATTGTCACTAAGTAAACACATCATATTTCCTCATTAACTGTAGCAAATCAGAAAACAAACAACAATTTTTTATCAACATATTTGTAGGCCTGTTGAGGAATCTTTGCCAATGTAAACTCCCAAGGATCATAATTTTAATTGGAGACTCTTCCATTTGTGATTTATCACAACTAAAAATCACACATGCACATGGCAATCTCCATCACAAAATAATTTATTATAAATCACCTGTTTTGTAATGGACCGATGAACCTCTAAATACTGTTTTTCATAAGAACATGGCTGTGCTTCTCTTCCTTTTTGTTCGTAGAAGTGTGTTAGTTGATAAACAGCATGAAGATCCAACCTCTCCTGTAAAGACTGCCAGTTAACCAGTTTCTTAGCAACAAGGGCTCCCATCTTGTATACTGTTATCAGAGTAACTTACAAATACTGCTGCAACAAAAGTCAACCCCTGAGCTTTAATAGCCATCACAACTTTATGATTATATCACTGATGCATATTATACATCACTAACACCCAGGGGAACGGTACTGGGGATGGATGTGTCACTGGGACTCCAAAATTCTTACCTTTTCCAGACTCACCAAGTAACACACCAAGTAACCTAGACGAAATTCTTGAGTAAATCAATTTCCTGACTCAAATCTGAGCCCCAGTCAGATCCAAGTCTGAGTCAAATGGCCGAGTCAGTATATAAGCCAACCACAAAAGAGCCTCATCACCTATGCTCATGCAACGTCAACACCGAAAAACATGAAGGCTCATGTTCGCAGTTATCAAACGTGCTGTGACCATATGGCTTCAAGTCTTTTCCTATTAGGGTTTAGTGATGCTTTATGTTGCTTGTTTGGTCTCGCAAAATGTGCGTATACGCATGGTACCATTCTCAATAATTTTTATACTCAGTAGTCTACAGCGTGCTCATCAATTACAGGGGTTTGAGGTCACTTGGTGGTCCAATTATCATTTTCAGCTTTTGTTGCAGGGCGCTTCAACATTTCTTAGGTTTTTCTGTCTTTCATAAGTCTGCTATCACTACTCACATTTTGCATGCCATGTTCAAATTTTTTTAGTTTTCCCTTCCTTTACACAGGGCCATGCAGGCTTTATTTTTAGTTGCCTTTTATACATTATTAATAAATTATTATATTTTGCTTGCAAATAAATTTTCGTGCAACAATGGAACCACTAATTTTAATTTTCCCATAATGCAAAAAGAGGTTGGAAACATGGAATCAAGAATATAGAAATTGAAGCATAAATACTTTTTTTACGCAAATCCAATTTTGGTTTCAGGCAGTGTACATGCTATCTCACCCCAAGTTATCACACATGCCCAGTTGGTTTTCACACGTTCTGGTGACAACGTTCATGTTCACGCTACTAAGACTATTCAATTTAGCAATGCTCCCTCGTATTGCCCCTTTCTGCAATAATTATTTCCAGGTTCTCGACTTTGTCTTATTTCTGCTCTAGTTCAGCACTTAAAGTGTACTGTATATATGACAGATTTAGTTTTATTTGCCTGGATGAATCTAAATGGAATACTGATATGAATATCAAAAAATTGTTTTTCGATTTTAATTTTCCTTCCCCGCACTTTTGCTACTTATAAATGTGAAATATTACTTCCGGTCATGTAAAAAAACACACAGAGGGAGACCTGGGCATAGTCACGTTGTGACTGTGATGAATATTTTTGACATGACCAGAAGTAAAATTTCACGTTTTTAAATGGCAAAAGCACGGGGAAGGAGAATCGAAATCGAAAAACAATTTTTGATATTCATATCAGCATGCCAGTGAGATTCGATCAGGCAAATAAAAAAAATCCGTCATATACACTTTAAAACTCAACCCAGTGCTAGACTCCTCCCCTTTATTTTCAGTTTCTTCCCCATTGGGCTTTAAACCAACTTACAAGCAATTTTGCTCTTTTCTGTTTAAAGTTGTATCTTGGCTACAACTTAATCCGGCACCTTTTTCCCCATATAGTTTCTGCAGGGGTGGCACAACATTTCCATTTGATTGCCCTATCCCTTCTGAAGTTATGAAATTACAGGTTGACTGGCACAGCGATGCTTATTTAGTTTAACACAGGTTAACCAACAAACAAAAGGCACATGCTTTCCAAGCTATGGCGAACAAGTTGTTAATATGTTTCCTGTTTAGTTCTTCTCCTTCTACCCACTATCATTCCTTCCACTCCAGTTTGGGCATTTTGGCTTCTCGTTTATATATTTTTTTTGTACGGACATCGGTTCACGCAGTTCATGTTATGTTCAGAAAACATATTCCCCCAAACTGTCGTGTTTGTCATGGTTACGTGGGTTGATTGAGATATCACTTGTTAATGATAGTTAATTACCTAGTTAGGTATCATTCAGGTGTCTATATTTATAAGCTAGCGCACAGTTTGATTGCCTTATCTTGTTTAGATCCAGAGGGGAGACGAAGCTCTTACCCACCTATCCCTCCTTTGGTTCTCATTTATTGTACAGCCATTGGTTTTGCACAGTTCATGCTATGTTCAAAAAACACATTTCCCCAAACTGTCGTGTTTGTCATGGTTAGGTGGTTGATTAGACCACATAACATGACCTTTGTTCGATTGATTTCCATTTCTGAACCCAATCAAACTCAATCTGATTAAGTTTGCTTGCCAAACCTAACTGAACAGAACCCAATGGACTGAGTTCCATTGAGTTCAGTTTGTTCGATTATGTTTGATTGGTTCAGAAATTGAACTCACACTGAGCTCGCTGTTCATGGATAATTGAGTTCAGCTGAGTTTGACTAAGTTTGATTGCCTATACCAGGCTTTATGAAAATACCTTATTATAGGAAATTAATGCTTGTGTTAATTAAGGTATTTGAAATTAATGCGACTTGGATTAATGCAAATTGAAGGGAAAATCACTCCCCAATAAAGGAAATAAATGCAAAAGAGGGGGTAAAATTTCAAAATGAGGGAAATTAATGTGATTAACACAAAGAAACCCAGTTCGTGGTCACAACAGGAACAAATTTATTTTATGACTGAATTTAAAAATCCGAACAAAACAGATCTACAGGTGAGAGAGGCAATTTCTTGACAGTTAAATTATGTGCGTTAAATTCTGCCTAAATGAAGGAAAGCTATTGTCTTTAGGTGTCAAGAATGTCTGGACTGGGTCCAGAATTTGGGATTAAAATGATGGAAATTTTAAAGGTCGCTGAAATTAACGCTCTATTTTAATTAACAACGCGGAAATTAACGCCCACAAAAATTTAATGTGACTTAAATTGGAGTTTTATTACAAACGGTTCAGTTTCAAGGGCTTTTATAAGCTTAGTACCATTTAATCAGGCAAGTAGCAGTTAAAGGAAATACATACGTACCAATTCATTGCTAGGATGATAACAGCAGTCTAGTTGTTTTTAACAGCTCAGCAAAGAACATTCTTTCCACGACTTTACTTTTTACCTCATTTGGTCGCCATTTTGGATTGTTACCGAGAAGAATCTGGTACAAAGTTCTTCCCCAGGGTCTTCTCCTCAGCCGGCGTTCGTTTCTCGAACAGGCCGCAGTTGTTCAGAAGCTGGCTATCCACTGGATAAATCACTATCCAGTTGATAAGTGTTAGGGAAAGCAATTGCGTTATCCACTGGATAGAGATTTATCCTGTGGATAGCGCTATCCAACTTTTGAACAACTGGGGCCAGAACTTTTCTTTTCGGGACACTTTTCGGGCACTTTTTTCGGGTTCCGAGAAGTTTTTCTCAACGCGCCCGAAATAACCCCGGATTTTCTCCCGATATTTTCCGAGATTTTTTCGGGTCGGCCATGTTTTGGTTCTAGAATGTTTTGGGTTTAGTCCTATGTTCTCGTACGTAGCTACAGCTGTAGCTGGAAGCTCACAGTTCATCTATGTTCATTTATGAACACGGCTAGGCAATGTCAAAGATGTTGTCTCGTTTTAGCACCGTTTCTGTCGCACAGGAAAGATGGCATGAATCGATCGACGAATCGAAAGCTACAAATTTGTTCAATGGCAGCTTCATGTTTTACAATTTATAGAATTGCAGTATTCGGCTACTCAACCATTGGATTGATATGTAGATTTATATGTAGATTAATGTCACCCCGGCCTGGAGAAGTGATGCTAAAAACGCCTCAAACAGTTAAAAAAGGGAAACAATGTGCAAGGCCTTCTCGACGACAAAACAACAAACGCGGTTTGTGATGACTTGTTTGCTTATCGTCGCAAGTATTTTAGGGTCTTTTAGCGCCTATTTTCTGAACTTGATACGGTGATAAATTGTTTTACATGTCTTTATGCGAAGCTATGGATGCCTTTCAGAGAACAAACATGGATTTATAGGGCTGTCCTTGACGACAGGCCAACAAAATGCTTGCGATACCTCATTGCTACTTCGTGCGTGCTCATTTTAAAAACCAGCGTGAACTTGAAAGACGGGGCAATGGTTGTTTACCATTTACAGGGGCAAACCGGTTGATCTACGGTTTATGCAAATAGTAAGGAGTTCGAGATAAGCATGTACCATTTGTGCGATTCGCTCTAATTTACATAGAGTCTGGAACTAGTCTGACAATTGGCGTAGGTCTTGGAACTGGTAGAAAAAAGTAAATGGAACACAATTTTCCGTTTGGATATTCCGGTTGGGAATTTTGGAGTACCTCTGAAGACGTTCCGTTTATTTCGGAAATTTTCCGGTCGGGTGAACCAAATTGTCTTTCCATTTATATTCCAACCGAAATTTCCGGATTTTTTCGGTAAATGGTAAACACTCAGGGTGCTTTCCATTAAGCCAAATATTTCGGAAATTTCGGTCGGAAGTCAAATGGAAAGGTCCGTTTCGGTTTGGTCAGACCGGAATATTTGGGACCACCTCTGGAGGTGGTCCACTTTGACCGGTCGGATCGATCGGACCGAAATTTACCGTTCCATTCACCGAATTTGTTGTTCCCAGTAGCGCTCTTCCTTCTCTTGCTTGAAACATCCATGATGGCGACAGTGCAGACTTATCTGTGCAGAGATTGTAATTATACAACGACTGACCTAACAGAATTATTAATGCATTCCTGTTGTGCGTCGATGACTATCCCCGGTACGTGTCTAAAGCATGTTGACAATTTTTGCTGTTTCGAGGTATAAATTCTTTGAACATTGCTTACATTCAGACGACTTCAGATTCCTCAGAACCTTCACAGAGCAGCATAACACACATGTCCTCCATGACGGTCTGAGAAAAGAACTGCGCGGGAGAACGGGTAACAGATCGCTTCGATCGGAAAATGTCGTTCCATTATTCAGCGGTCGGTCCGGCGGTCTCTGACCGGTCGGAATCATATAATGGAAAGCACCCTCAATGTATCGTTATTATCACGAAAAATATATGAATTATTATTTACATTTAACTCTTCTGTCGTTGAAGGGAAAGTTATCCACTCGCTGGCCAAGCTACATAAGCATTGCGAAACTGCGTGGACAGATCGACTTGCGCTAGCTAGCCTTGCAGATACCCCTCGTATCTCCGATGACTTTTAGAAAGCTCCCGCTGGCATAATAGCGCAATGCTGTTAAAACCTGAAAAAAATTAAAATGCTCGTCACTTTCACTGCTCCTTGACAAAAAGGCAATTTTCACAATACAGTTAATGGAATTGAACTTTCTACTATTAAGCTAAGGGCTAGTGAATAAATAGAAAATTGTCCACCTGTGTTTCCGCGCTCAGCGGAAAATTTCTGTTAGCATCACCCTCAAGTTCAGTCTCAAATTTGTCTACTAGCCACTCAATTCTTTCGGGAGACAACCTGTATCTTTCGATAACTTCATTTCTTCTCATGCCATGTAGAACAGTTCTTTCTGCGTAAGTTCTTTTCTCGCGAGGTGGCAACATAACTGCCGCCGCAGCCGTCATTTTGTTTACAAAACTTTTCCCCGAAAAAAAAAAAAGTTTTCGGTACCCTCTGACCACCCGTAAATTTACGGGGGGAAATGACGCGATTTTTTTCGGGCCCGAAATTTTCGTGCGTTTCGAGAAACACTAAAAAATGTTTTTCGGGTCACTTTTCGGGTCCGAAAAGTTTTCGGGGCTTTCGAGAAACGCACGCCAGGACTTACAGTATGACACGCGCTGCATCCCAGGAAATTGGAAACAAGGCGAAAAGTGGTTTAATCATGCATATATTGCGCCCTTTTCCCCGTGCTCTTGCCCTCCTCCCAATTACCTCCCCGTGGGTCTCCAAGGACCCAAAAGACTACTGCAAAGTTAAGGCACATTTAACAACACGTTGGCCCCGGGGGACGGGGGAATTAACAAAATGTCTGTTTAAAACCGGGGCCATTGAGCGGTGATTTAAAAGCGAGCGTCACCGGAAGCGGGGACAACAGAAAGAATGTTAAAAAAGCCGAGTCCTTTTCTTTCAAGATGGTGACGGAAGAAAGAGTATAAATGAACTCATCAAGCTGAAGAAAATATTTGTCTGTC
The DNA here is from genome assembly GCA_964017195.1 of Siderastrea radians. NCBI lineage: Eukaryota > Metazoa > Cnidaria > Anthozoa > Scleractinia > Rhizangiidae > Siderastrea > Siderastrea radians. Next base: position 17,744,837 of record OZ024892.1, read on the forward strand.
AATACTTGTAATTTCTTAATCAAGTTGCATAAAATATTCAGTTCTTTCCATCGTTGATCTGATAGTATTGTCGCATTGTAATATTGTAATATTGTAATATAATTATATTGTTCAAGTTGCAGGCGACGACTTTCCAGACTGAACTTGTTTGTAAGTCGAAAAGCTACACAATAGTTTATATAAAGAAGTATAGCCGTGAGACATCCAGTACACTTAGTATACGAATCAGTTGTTTAACGTAGCCCACGTTTCTTATGTAATTAAAAAAAAAAACAGACAGAAGAGTATCCATTACTGGGTATGTCAGTTAGTTTAATTTAAGTAGAAAGGTAATTAAATCGACCTTATTTTACGAGACGTTTGAGTTGTGGGTAGGTGCACTAGGATCAGATTGGAATTTAGTCATTCAGGATGGTCTATCTACGTCCTAAGTGGGTCGTTAGCAAAGGTTTTGTGTCGTTATCCAAGAAGACTGAACAAACAGGACAAGCAACTCCAAGGCAAGACTTGAGATCGAGTCACAGAGGTTAGAGGTGAGCTCGATAATATGCTGCACCACCCGTGTTTGATATTAAATCAAATCTACTTTTTGCTTTTGCTCACTGCATTAGGTTCGTCTCATGTAAAGATCGACGTTTGCCCTTGGCCTTATTTGGTTCTGAAGTACTGATACCCCGCTATGCGGGGCTTTTAACGGATAGCCTGTTCCACGCGTGTAGATAGGGCGTATGCATGTGACGTCATCGCCGCCATGTTGGTGTACCTTAAGGTGGCTCCCTATGATGATATGATACAGTCTTCGCAAACTTCCGGTTTTCTCTTGTGAGTTGTACTAATCTGCGCACGCTCACAGAAAATCGTAAGATTTTCCTGACATTTTATGACGTCAACATAGCCAAGAAAAGCAAAGTTAACAGTAAATTTTCTCGCGTTTCCTTCGGTGAATTTTTTTAAAATTTTGCACATTTTGAGATACTAACGTTACCTTCCACGTGCTATTTTTGGAAAAATTCTGTCCGAGCAATTCAGTCTAATGGTCAAAAATAAGGAATCACGTGATATCGGTGAAACAGTCTGAACGACCCCATATTTTTTTCCCCTGCAAAATGTTGGTAAAAATCATTTTCACAAGATAGGAAAGTTTAAACATATTTCACCGAGGGAAAATCAAAATATTAAACAGTAAAGATGAATTAATGGCAAATATCCGTCATTCTTTAGTCGTTTTGTAGCCATGACAACGACCTATGCCTAAGAAGCAAAAACTGAAAAATAAGTGTAATTATGTAAACTTACTGGCAAATCTCAGGAACAAGGATTGCAAGACAAAAGAACTAGAGTTTCTTTTGTAACTCTTCCCAGTTCGTATAGTCACTTTTGTAGAAACTCTAGGGAGCCACCTTAAACAGAAGGTTTCTTATTAGATCCTTTTGTTATGGTTGCATACGCTCCTTAGTGGCACGCGAACGAAAAATATTGACAAGGGAGAAGAAATGAGACTGAGGAGCGACGCGAGAGAACTCGCCTTTATAGGCGACCGCCGGTTTAAAAATAGGGCTGGGTTTTTGCTCTCCGTCACTTGCCTTAGTCATCCGGTTTTGTCTGGGCCAACACAGTCTTCGCAAACTTCCGGTTTTCTCTTGACGTACCTCAAACTTCCGGTTCCGGTTATGACGTCATACAGTTTTAACGTCATGATTACGTCACTCAAGGTGAACAAAACTGAAGGGTGTCATGTCGCACTAGCAACGTTACTTATTTCATGCAACCGTTCCATTCTAATTAAACACATCAACCGCTGCTAACCTTGTGATGGTAGCGGTTTGGGGTAGCAGTTCATGCCTTACATACAACGCACGCGCCAAAAAGTATCACTGCTGGAATTCTACGCTCGTTACTAATGTGACACAGATAAACTGCTGTTAACTGTGTGGTAGCGGTTTAGGTAGCGTTACATACAACGCATGCGCAACTAAGTTAGACTCAATGCTTGCTAATACATCCAACTTTGCCTATAACAAAATATTTTTTTAATTCAATTAATATTTTATTATGTATTAGTAATTACACGAAAAAAAATAACAGTTACCTATACAATGTACGTATAACAGAGGCGTTTTACAAGATATTACAATGTATATATGTTGATTACAATTGATTTTACTTACACAGCATAAATTTATTACCATACTAAAATTACCAAAAAAAAAGGAACAACAAAATTAGTATTTAAAGAATATACACACGGTAAATAAAATAAAATGAAAAAAAAAAGAAAAATTAATTTGAAAGGAAAAAAAAACAGAAGCAAATTTACAAAAGATTTCCATATATTTCATTAAACGTAGTAAGTTTGTTATTTTGAATAGCAATTTCTCTTTGTATATTTACTTTTTCCATTAAGAGTGATAGAAAACTGTCGAAACAGAGTTTTTCATCGCGTAAGCATTTACTGTATATGAAGTACTTCGCGATAAGAGTACATGTGCTTCCAGTTATCGAAAATTCCATATAGAATCATGCTGTTTGATAATGTAATGTTTTCTTTGGTTTTATTGACCCACCAGTTTTGAAATAAACTCCAAAAAGGTAAAGTTAAAGAGCAATGTAAAAACATGTGATCTAAAGAATGTCTGTCAGTGAGGCATTGAGGGCATATGTCATTATCGGATATTTTGGCTTTAAAGAGACTAACTTTTGTTGGAAGAATATTGTGAATAACCTTATATTGAAACATTGATATCTTTATGTCATTTTTTATCTGGAAGGGTAATTCATAAACTCTGTTTAGACGTTTTTAGTGGAGATTATCTTTATGTTATTTTCGTTTCCCGACGTTTGCCGGGGGTTCTTTTTATTGCTAATTTCCAGTTAGTCGGAATTGCATTGATTAATCCGAAATAAAAAGTGAAAGGCGTTTCAAGATGAATTGATTAAAAGAATTGATTAAAAATTCATTAAAAGAAAAGAACTTACCGTCGTTGTGAAGGAGATCTTCAATGCGCATAATATTTTTTTCAAACCAGTTTTTATAAAAGGGTGCTTTACCATCAAAATACCAACAGAATATTGCTATTTGCAGCGGTTCGAAGAATAGCAGCAAATTATTGTTTTCACGGTTCAACCACTTTGACGGTTGACATGGAGACGAGGCTACATATGGGCGGGATTTTACTGAAGTGAACCATTCTAAGCTGACATCGCTGCATGCCAGGACTTTTCTCGTTTGCGCCTTTTCTTTTTCACGTTTTTTACAGTTAACTATCGTAATATTACAGTTTGTATACAAAGATATATGTATTTACAGTTTGTATTTCTACAATTTTCAACCTCTCTCCCTCGAGGCACTTGTTAAGTGCTTGGCTCTGCATTCGGGAGGGTTCAGGTTTCCTTCAAAGGAAAAGGGGGTTTTTCTTGACCGGCTGCAAGCACGCAGTTGTAACTTGGAGTACTTATTGCCAAACTATATGACAGAGTTCGTTACCAACGTTGTACATTCCCTGGACACACCTTCTGTCATATTCACGTGTTCGTACAAATAAACGGGGACTGGTGCTCGCATTACGCTGGGCTACCCAGTGCACCAGTCAGTTTTCCTATTTAACAGTGACTGATTCATAATCTATGGCTACCACGATAGGGAATAGGGAAAACTGAATAAATAGTTCACCGCTTGATAAAGACGGACTCGTCACATCATGACACTCGCACAATGGATATTTCACCGCTTTATACCAGCGGAATCGTTATATCACAAAGAAGAGATGGCACCACTAGATTCGTCAATTTTACCATTTTTCGTTTCCAAACCTATTGTTCGTTTTTAGAATAGATTGTTTCGATTTTCAATTTGACAAAATCGTTACAAATTCCGAGTCAACTTTGTTTCAATGAATGTTTCAACGCTTTATAACGGCAAAATTGATGTTATATCACAAAGAAAGAAGGAGCTCCACTAATTTCGTCAGTAGTAATAAACGGATGCACCATTGGCACACCCAGCCTCGTTTTGGTGCGCTCGAGTGATTTGATTGGGAAGGGTTGTGATTAGTAGAGACGAGAAGTGACGTCATACTGATGTCATACCTGTCACAAAGCAAAAATCACCATAGCAACAAGATGTCAGGTAAAAAAATAACAGATTTAATGGCAGAAGAAAGCCGTAGGTACAAAATGGACCCGAGTGTCACAGGCGTCCCTTTACAAAGTCCAAAGTCCAAAAATTTCAAACATGTAACATGACCGAGACTGGCCTGGACCCGAGTGGTTTTTTTCAGTCTATGGAGGAAACCAGCTTCACCAATTGACTGAGGGGGTCGTCTTGTCTGTTGACCGTGGATGACTTTGGAGGAGGTGTTGATGAAAATTGAAGGGTTGAACCTCCAGTTCCTTGTTATGTAGATGTGAGTGATCACGTGACGTCACGGTGGGTGCTAGGTATCCGTAGGGGTAGGTTTGAAACGTGTTGGAATCGATGACCCTCTTATCGTACACCAGCTGGTATCACTTGTATGTCGGGAAAGGTGTAGAGGTCGTAGGTTTTGGAGTCACGCACGATCTGGTGGGTTTTGACGACTTGAGTCTGGCGTGACTCCTTTTGATGGTGTTGGATTTTGTCGAGGACGTTTTGGCGCATGACGTCATAATTCAATTGGGTTTTGCCCTCGCTCTTGAGACGGAAGCCGCGGACTTTGCATTCGACTTTACTGCTCTTGGTTTTGTACCCATAATTCTTGGGGCCTCCCGGCACGAATTCCACGATGTAATCGTCAGCTTTCAATTCGCTGGTGAACTCTCTGAGGTAGTCTTCCAAGGAAGGGTTGGGTTGCCCAGGTTCCTCGAGGTAAATCACCGAGTCGGTGTCGAAGTAGAGCACGCGTTCGCCCAAGAGTACCAGAACTTCGTAGAGACGGAGACTTGCCCAACAAGTGGTGAAACAGGCCACGAAAATGTCGAGATTGGGCGACATGGGGATGTCTCCTTGTTGATGTTGATAGTGGACTTCCACCAACTGGTCGTTGACGACGGAGGCGTGACGGACATCCGGGGTGTCGGTATCTTTTTGAGTTCGGTGTGTCCAAAGGTTTTGGGAAAAGCCGAGAGGGGCACCTGGAAAAAACGCATGGAATCGATGAAACGGATGTTGTGGTTGCGGACCACTTGCAAGAGTTAACACCCGTTGCGTATCTGTTACGCGTTTTGGTTGTCGGTATAGTAGTGGTGCACCACAAAATACCCATCGTACCCTTGAAAATTGTGAGCGGTGACGTTGACTTGACGCGTGTCGCTCAGGGCCAGGGTATCTAACCATTCCAGAAAATCTCGCACACACTGGTCTCCCCGGAAGCGAAAAGGTCGATCGTCATCTTCGGTTCCGGCGACCATCAGATTGACCACGTGGTGTTCTTGGAGTTGCATGGCTTCGATGTCGAAGAACACGTGCAAGTGTGGAAGTTTTTCTTCCTCGTCCTCATCATCATTATCTTCTCCTTACCCATTGGCCCGCAGGGTTTAAAGACCAGCGACAGCACCCCGTTTGGCGGGGGGACCCCGTTGACGCTGACGTTTTCGTTTGCGTTCCTTTTTTTGCTCTTAAATTTCTTGAGGGGTGAGAGCTCCTTGAATGTAACAGCGGTGGGTTAAGGCGTTGACGAACTGGTGGCAGGAAGGACAATCCACGTACCCACAGCGATGACGCTGAATCTTTTCGATTCCCACTTCCAGTTTGAGGCAATCCACACATGGACGCCAAAGGAAACAGATGCTTTGTTGGTGGAAAGCAGTGAGTTTTCCATCCCGATTTTTGGCGCGATGGACTGCAAGACAGGTGTCTCCGAAAAGTACCGTCCACAGTCATGGCAACGTTGCGAGGCTTTGAGATTGCGCTGATAGGCGTGGAGGAAATTGGGGCGCTCCTTTAAGCGACAGGCGCCGCACTCGACTTTCTTTTGACAGCGGTGACGTCCCTTATGATCGTATGATTTAAAGCAGGTGGCACAGACGTAACTATGGTTCAAGAACCCGGGGAGACTGGTGATGACATCGTAGTGACCTTTTTCGTGGAGCAGGATGAGAGTGTTTAGTGAGGGGTGGTCCAAACCTTTTGACGTGGTACGCACAGTCTGCGTCGACCAAGAGGATCTGGTACTCGTACGGGGATGGGGCTTTACTGAATTGGGTCAACTGTTCGTACCCACAAGGCCCCAAAGGGACGTTGGCTTCTTGATGAAGTAACAAGGCTCACTCTTTTTGGATTTTTCTTCCCTGTCAGATGGAGTTCCATTGGGGATGACGGTCCACCTTGGCTTTGGCGGTGACCAAGGCGCGAGCACAGCACAGGTCATCATCATTTTGGATGCGGATGACTGTCTTTTTGTCCCGCTTGAAACGTTTAGGGAACTGATTTCCAAGTGTCAAATGGCGTGGTGTTTTCCACTCCCCTGAGGGGCATGGTGCAATTGCATGATGGACAATTGAAAGGAATCATCCATTTCGAATTGTTCGTTGCTTTTTAAGGCTTTGCTCAGACGTTCGAGAAGGGCATCTACCCTCAACCCTCCTTGTCGCCATTCGCCAGCCCGTAATCCCCACCCATTGAAATTGCTGGTGAGACGGTTGGAACTGAGGGTGAAGCAGAGACGGTCTTGATCGTAAAGGTTGGGGGTAGTGGTTAACACTCGATCCATTGCGCATAGTACCCCTCTTGGAGAGCTAGGACCACTTGTGGACAGTCCACAGAATTGCCCGTTTGACGTAATTGGGTGGTAAAATGAGGTTCTCGGTCCCCCATGGTAGCACTGCGTGGATCCACAAAGGGTTGAATATCAAATTCAAAGGTTCCCACAGGGGTTTCAGGATCAAGTCCTCCACCACCCTTTTGAAGGATTCAGGTTTGAAAAGCCCGCTAGCGTTCAAAGGGATCCATGACGTCATAGCATAACGCATCTTCTTCTTCACTATCATCCTCCGACCTATCAAGTCCAAGCAAAGCCAAGACCTCCTCGTGCGAGACACCTCAAGGACCTGGTTCTTCTTCTTCTTGTTTTGACGACACGATGGATGCCCGAAGGCAAACCACATTGAAATAAGAGAAGCAAGGTGCGCTTTTTTTATAGAGAAAAGCAGGTCAGGTGACCCAGGCTGAGAACTAATCACTGTTTTTGGAAAAAGAAAGAGGGGATGGTATAGCTTACCTTTGATTGGATCAAAAAATAGGAGGAGGAAGAGGGTATAGCTTCCCTCTGATTGGATGGAAGAAAGGGAAGAGGAAAGGGTACCCCCTCCCCCTCCCTACTTTTTCCCATTAATCTTTTCGTGGAAAGACAAAAAGAGGGTATAAAAGATAGACGCCATTTGCGGTTCTTGCACAATCATGAATCCTTCAGTTTATGAGAGGCTAAAGAGGAACGAGAAGATTGAGAAGGTTTTAGATCAAGCAGCAAACCTCACGGCTTTGACGAAAGATCGAAGTTTAGAAAAGTTCGCACCCCAGTTAGAAAGAGAAAACTTGCTAACAGATTCCGTTGAAATTTATTCCCAGTTGACTTGCGACTGGTACATTGAAGGATTGGACTTTGTAGCTTCTCATTGGAGAAATCGTTATGGAACGGTTAATGGAAATAACACTGAAAATACGGGCCCAAAGAAAAAGGTACCGTGAGATACACCCGGAGAAAATCCGAGAGCAGAAAAAAAGATATTGGGAAGCGAACAGAGAGAAAATTAATAAGTATCAACGAAAAATGTACGAGAGGCACCCAGAGAGAATCCGAGAGACAATGAAACGATATCGGGAAAAGCACCACGAGAAAATCCAAGAGACAATGAAAAGATATTGGGAAGTGAACCGAGAGAAAATCCAAGAGTATCGAAGGAGAGTGGTTGGAGGTATTAAAGCAGAAACAGAACGAAAACTGAAATCGGTTGGGTCCAAACGATTGACTGTTGTTCTCACGGGATTGTTTAAAGTCGTCACCTCGTTGTCCGGTACCTTCTTCGGAAACGCAGCCACCCCTTTTGATGTATTTTGAGTCCTTTTGCAATTCACCAAGTTTGAAAGACAGTTTGACCAAATGATGAAGGGATCAGTGGATTATTGAATGGATAAACATCCAATCGTGTTGAACCTTGACTCAGGCCAACTTGAAACACTCAATGAACATGTCTGGGGCAAAAATGAAACCGAGTGGTTAGAAGAGTTGATTGGAGAACTGGTCAACGAAGAAGATTTAACTGACTGGAAATACTTTGTTGAGGACATGAAGGATAGTGAATGGGGGAACGTGTTGAATGATGTGGACTACCATAGCGATTTCGATTTACACTTTTTGCAATGATTTTGTTTTTTTTCCGCCGTGTAAAAAATCAAAAGGACGCTATGAAGCAACCATTTTTTTCCAAGATGGTTTTTTTTGTTAAAAACATCAACAACAACAATTTGTCGTGGTTATAACAAGAGATGTCAATAAAAAAAACATGTTCCGTCATGGTTTTCTTGCCGGGCAAACGGTCAATGGCTCGAATCATCTTGGCATCGGCTTTCCACTTGTCTTGCAAATTTTTAGCATGACTGTAATCAACGTCATGCTGCTTGGAAATCTTGTCCAATCGATCGATGCCGGGATCTCCACGCTTGAGTCGTTTGGCCAAGTGAGTACCTGGTCCCATGTACTGACAACCGGGCCAGTGAAATTCAATGCCTGTTTTAGCCAACCATTTTTGTACGTCCACACCCCATCCTCGTTGGGTTTCTTTTTCTTGTTGTCCTTCTCCTTTTCCTCGTGGGTTTTTTTCTTGGGACGGGTCTTCATTTTCTTTTAGTCACTGTCGTAATCCAATCGTCGTCTTAACTTCTTACCTTGCCCCCAATCTTCCCACCCAGACAGGGGTCTCAACTGTTCCACTTCTCGAACGCCTTTGCTTTTGCCTTTGCCTTTATCCCAAGGACTGGACGCTAACTTTTTTCAATGGTTTTGCGTTGTTCTCGAATGCCTTCCAAACGAGCTGTGAGATCACTATCTCCTCGACCGGTTGAAAGAGTGGCTTTGTGGACGGGAATTTTACAGGTGGACGCTTTGCCTTTCTTGATGGGAGCACTAGTGCTAATGCTTCTTCGTCCTGAAGGAGCGACTTATGGTTGGGGGTGGACGGACTGCCTTTTATCATGCGTTTCAACCATTGTTCCACAGGACTTGTGAACAAATTTCCTTCCTTTTCCTCTTCCTCCTCTCCAGGTGCTCCACCAGGGGCACCCACCCCCACACCACCAGGAAATTCACGTATTTGTTTGGTTAACTTGCTCAGTTCTTGACTGAGAGGTTTGGTTTTGGCATTAACGATGGCTGGAGGTATTTTGGGGTCTGCCAACAAGACATGATTTTTAGCAGCCAACCTGGCCGCTTTGCTAACCAGAGCATTTTCCGTTAACTCTCCTTTGTAATATTGAGTGAGTTGATCTAAATCCTTTTGAGGAATCATTTACACTTCTTCCATCGGCGCTGCCCTCCACACAGAGTTCTCGAGGAGTGACACGTCGTCGGAGGAGTGACACGCGTCACAACATAAACTCAACAACGTTTGCATATGCTCCTGGCAAAACTTCTCATTTTTATGATTCCAATAATGACAACGCTCTTTCCACTCCTCTCGTTCCCGATTAGCGTCTTGCAAAAGGGTAACCACGTTTGAAGCTTTAGCGTCAAACACATTGACATAACACGTTGTTGAGACCTTTCCACAGTCCTCTGCCTTTTTGCGAGACGAGCAACTGACGACGTTTTTTTTTTAACGGAATGTTGGCGACGACCCAGGTTTCGTAACACCCCTTTATAGGGACGAAGCTGTGCCATGATTGGTGGCATCACGGGAATGTTTTTTTTTCCAACAGGTTAAACACGAGTTCACTCACAGCATTTATTTGATCTGCATTGGCATCTTGTAAGAGGTCTTGACGTTTGAAACGATTGGCTTCTTTTAACACGGACCGTAAAAACGGCTATTGACGTTGAAGACGTTTCGTACTGCCCATGGTTTTCGTCGAAAATTGGAAACAGCACCTCCCACACCCAGAGCTCCTTTCTTTTATGTCGTTTACTCTTACCGAGTTGGACCCCAACTTTAGCAGCTCCTTTCAGCAGAGACCAAAGACTTCCTCCCACATTTACTGTACGACGTTTTCTTGTTCTTCTTTTTCTCTTTCTTGTTCTTGTTCTTCTTATTCTACGTTTGTATCTTGATCAAAAAACCTTCCAGTCCCTCAAAGGGAATCTCACGGACATAGGTTCTCGATTCAATCAAGGCTCTCGCATAAGTGGTAGAAGCAAAACGGATTATGGCCACTTTGAAATTGAATCTTTCGAAATCATTGAATCTTTTCACCACGGTGCCCACAGCAGTCAAACACGTTACCAAGGTACTGTTTTCCAAAACGGGGCCTGCAATCATTCCGGCAGCCATCAGCAGTAAAGCCATACTATTGAACAAAGTGTTGTAAAACTTGAAATGATTCAGCATTTTTCGATAACACCACCACTTTTTGTGGTAAAAGGAATACAAAGAATCCATTCTTTGCAAAAGTTCCGGTTTAAACTTAAAACAATTGACTTCGGACAACGGTCCATTCAGCAAGGACACCCTGAATTTTTCTTTAGGAGGCATTTCTTTTTCAAAAGGAATACCGCGACGAATTGCTCTGCACGGTGGGACGTCCTCCTTCTTTATAGCTGGTCACGATGCTGTTGGTGGTCGTGATATTAGCAATCTGTCGTCCCGCAGCAATTTGTTGTTGATCTAGCAACAACATCCGTAATCGACGTTGTAAATCGGCTTGGTTCAAAGTCGTAGGTGACCCTCGAGGTGTTACTTGTTGAGAGGAACTGGGTCGTGACCAAGGTAATGTGGGGGACGGTTGAGGACGGCGGGGGCGACCTCGTCCTCGTCCAGGACGTCCACGCGGGGTACTGGTTCTTCCCGGTCCTCCTCCAGGGGACAATATGGGACTGCCCCGATGTACGTGCTCCTGAAGAGGCGCGGGGACTCCTTCGATGAATGACATGAGACATGAGAGGGTTCGTGCTCCGGTAGAAGGGTTTGGAAGCAGGGATGCCTACACCTGCCGGGGACACAGCACCGCCAACGCCAGGAGGGATGGGAGGGACTCCAAATAACGGGTCATGTCTTCCACAGTCAATTGTTCCCAGGCTTGGTCAATCAGGGACTGGTCCTCGGTGTTTAAACTGTCTTGAATGGTTCCGGGTGACACACGGTTGGTGGTCGAGGAGCCTACCCCCGCAGGTGAAACGGTTGCGTAAGTTTGCAGAGGACGTCGGGATCCATCATCATCTGCCATGCTCGATCTTCTAACGTCCACACCAGTTCACGAAAACACGTTTCGTTGTATCGTTCAATGAGACGTTGAATGGATTTTTCACGCCTTTGTTAAACCAAATTATATACCACTCGCATGGCACCGAGATCCATGAGATCCAAAGGCATGCTCTGAAAATAATCACCCAAGATCTTTTCCAAACAAACCCAACACCAACGGGGAGGAAATCCCTGCAACCTTCTACTTTTTTCTCTCGTGGCCATCCCGTGTTTGGTCGCGACGCTTTTGATAATAACGCGTCCATCCCTCGTGTTTTAAGAGGACTCAACAAACGTTCTTGATCGGTGGAGGCAGGATGTAAGTCCAAGACCAAAAACCCATAAGAGCGCGTGGTGGCATGATGAAAGGTTTCCAAACTGTCCTTCCACGTGGCAGAAAACGATTGAAGGAGAACATTACGTACTCCCAGTTGATCCCGAGGGTTCTTGAACGCCACGATGTAATGGGCATTGCGGAAAATGCCAGTGTCTTGGCACAAGTAGGTGACCGTGACGTTTTAATGTGAACGTTTGCTAAATAAATCCAACACGCGCTTATCGTTGCTCCCTTCGTCCATCAAATCATCCAACACCAAAACCCCTCACCCTTGAGGAAACCATTGGACCAGGGCTTGGTGATCGGGAATACCTTCGTGAAACGTGACACCACGATCTTGCATAGGTTGAAATCGGTCTTGCCAAGCTCCATAACAGTAATGCACTTGTGTGGGAGGGGTTGAAACAACTGTGGGTTCTCTAACAAGAGTTTTTCCGTAAAAGCGGTTTTCCCACACCCCAAAGGACCCACCACCAAAATACTGGGCAAACGATTACAAGCCTCCGTGCCATAAAAATAACGTTTTAATTGCGGATCATCTCACACTAAATAAACCAACCGTACATTGTTTAAAGCAACTTGTTCCATCTTTTCTTCTTTAATGCTGATAGATGTCGTACAACACCGCTCCGTTTGAGTCGTTCTCCAGCAGGTTCTCAAAGTCTCCATACACGAGCACGGTTATATTGGTGTTGGGAGCTGCTCCAAATTCCAGGATCAGTTGGAAGTCTCCAGTTTACTTGGGGTTTAGACTTTTACTGTCAACACATCCATTAGCTACATTGTCAAACATAAACAGAGTACAATTTTTGGCTCGCCCCCAATCTCCTCGCTGCACTATTTCTCCTTGCTTTTTGCACCAGGCCCACTCGCTTAAAGAAACCGAAAGTACTCCAGTTTACCTCGGTCTCCACTGTCATGAACCAACTCTAGGGTTTCATAAGGGTATTCTTCTCCTCTCACAATCTGCCAAATGGAACACAGTCCAACTTTCTGGAAGCAGAAGGGGTTTCGGGTCACATCTACATTAAAAGCTCAACTGTCCAACATCCCCACAATCAAACGGTCAAGAACTTTGTGTTGAAACAGGTTGACAAGTTCAAAGCGGGTGAGATTGCCTTCCATGTTGAAGGTTCGGATTTCACTGGTTGCACTGATTGCATTTCTCCGGGTTTTCTACCCACGTTGGGAACGGTTTGGTCCCATGAGGTTGACAAAATGTACCAATCTTTGACCACGGGCAGATATTGAATGTGTAACGGCCCAAAGTGAGTTCTCTCTTTACCTTGATACTTGATTTCTCTCAATAGACAGGTGACGCGATTACCCACCATGCTACTGGTTCCCACATTACAATACACGTGTAAGGGACGGGTGGAGGCGAATTCCGTGGAGGGACGAAACTTGTCGTTTAAATTGACAAAACGCCAGTTGCACGACAGGCTCAATTCCAAATACCCTTCCTCCACAGTCCAAAACGCATGTTCGTTGTCAGCATCCAAGACATCACTGGGATGGGGAATGTTATCTGACCTGAATTCTTGCCATAAATTAGGTCCTAGTCGAAACGTGCCAGGGCTCGGTTCTTCGATCCATCTCATTTTAGTGCTAGGGTTTGACCCCACAACACGCGTGCCACTTGTCTTTGACAATCCACATTGGCTGCCTTCAACAACAAATACCCTCGAGACGTCCATTCAAACAAAGTGTATAACTTGGTCCCATTGTCGTCAGCCCATTTGTTTTTGGGTTTGGTTCGATTGGCTCGCTCTTAGTTGTAGTGATGAATCATTTTTGAAAAAAAAAAATGGTATCCCGTGGATAAAGACAAACTTTCTTTTATGTCTTGACCCAAATCGTCAGTTCGCGACGTTGGTGCCACCAGTGATCATTACCTTGGTCATCTTAGTCATACACGATCATACACTCGTTCGTGCCATCGCACGTAAAGCAGAGGATCCTTTACGTTGACAATTTATTCCCCCACGGTAGGGATGGTGGGTAGCGACAAACTGACCATGCCCACATGCCATCCCCGCCCCACAAATCGAAGGGTTTGAGGCAATCGGTTTTTGAAATGGTGGGGGCGGTTGTGAGGAAACTCGCGCGTACTGGCATGACTCATCAAGGTCACGTAAAACGAGAATGGGGACGAAAACGTCATGCTTTTTTCAATGATATCACGTCTTGACTGGAAATCCAGCTGTTGTACTTGTCAGGCCACCCATGGTAACGAGAGAGCCACTGCTCTGAGAGCGTTGTCTCTCTTTTTTCCTTTCTAGGTGCCATACGTTTCAACAGTGCTCCAACAGGGTTTGTGTGGTGGGTACGGTGTTGGGATGCGCCTTTTCAAAGGTGCGATACCATCGTAATGCTTGGGGGTATTTTTTTCAACCACAACACAAACATGGGTCTCTTCAAACACCTCCAAGGGATGAGTGTCTTCAGGACATTGGGTAGGAATGGGTACCTTTTCCCCTTCTTGGTGTTCGTACAAAAAGCACAAAGGGTTTTGATGACACTTCCATTAAATAAGACTTCCATAAACAATCCCACTAATAACACACAACAGTCTGCATGGTTTCAAACTTAAAAGGAACTTTTATTTTCAAGACAACACTCTTTTTATAACAACAAGTCGAAAAAAAAAGAGAAAAGAGAGTGCGTATTTGTAAAAATGTCGGCGCCCCGACCGAAAACCCTCTTTTTCACGGACCTGTTTTCTAAAAAAAAGAGTTTCTTTCTTACATTGTTCGAAATAAACCGTCCTTGGGCAAACCAGTACGATCATCATAGGCTACAGCCTCTAGGCGTTTCTGCTAGTTTGGTACACTGTCACTGTTCTTGGGTGGAGGTGGTGCCGGTGTCACCAAGACCTCTTCACGACTCTTGAGTTGCTGGATTTCTTGCAGCAGTTGCTTTTTATAGTCCGCCAGGGGACGACCTCGCTCCACATCCTCTCGTTTCACTCAGGGTGATGGGGGTGGTGGACCTGGTATGTCATAACCACGAAGCGGGTATCCATTGGCATCACGGGTAGCTTGGGGGTGATCTGATTTTTCTTCCTTGTTTTGCAACTACTTTCTATACTTTTGGACTAAAGGTTTGTCGGCCCACCGAAAGAAGTTACACTTTCTCTCAGAACAGGTCAAAAAAAGCCGTCTGAGGTTCTCTGTTGAAGCACAGCTGGTTCACGGCAGAAGCACACGCCTACATGAAGTTGACGATACACCTCCCTCATATAGGAAATGACCTTCTCCTTAGCACAAAACAGCAAACAGCGAAACTTGGGAACATTTGACATACTCCTACCCATTTTGGGACACGCGCTCCTCCAGACGAACACGATGGTGAGGGTAAACCAAGTAGTCCTCAGTTGGAAAATGGAGGGCTATGAAACATGGTGGCCAGCCTCACCATTCTTTTAAAAGGTTCATTGTCATCCTCAGGTAGAGGAGGATGACGAGGAGGAGTTTTTGTGGCTTGGTCCATCACGTTCAACTCATTCATAAGCTCTTGTACAGCTTCCTTGGTTTCCTCATCATTCGGGCGAGGGTAAGACACTGCCTCTTGCACCACCTCTACGGTCTTGTCACGGCAATGTGGGTTGTTAGGGTTTGGGATGTAATCGTGGCACTCTTTTTTCATCATTTTTTTTAAATATTTATTTGTTTTATTCCATTACACAACAAGGCTTTACAAATATCTACAAAAATATCTTTTACACGTAAATACACAAATAGACAAAAATACATAAGACAGAAACTAGAAGAAAATAAATGATAAGGAAAAAAGAAATTAGGAAGAGAAAAAAGGGGGGAAGACGTTGCGTAATGCTTTTCATTAGACACTGTATATATTGCCTTATGCTCTTGTTTAAAGCGAGAGAGCTTGGGGTCACGTTCGACCAGAAAAACAAGTTAAAAAAATACCTACAGGAAGGGGGACAAAAGGTCCATTTTTTCAATTCCAATTTATTTGGGTGGCCTGCTGTTTCTATTTCAAAGTTTCTTTTGAGAATTTACTTAAAATTGATCCAACTTATAATTTTCCCCTTCACTTTGCAACACCATACAAAGAACCTTGCTTGCAGGAGACAATAGTTAATTTGTAGCTTCAAGTTCGATGTATCTGGCCTCAGGCCCAGAGCCGTCGTTTTCTCTAGAATGTAAGACTCCTGAACAACTTTACATTCTTTCAGCAAAGCCACAACCTTAGATCAAAAACATTGGGTTTCATTGCAGTCCCAAAAGAGATGAGTAAGTGTTTCAAGTTCAACACTGCAAAAAAAAGCAATTGCCGCTTTCCTTTAAGCCAATTTTTCGCAAGAAGGAATTTGTGGGAATTCTCCGATGTAAAAGCTTAAATTGAAACTCAATCAACCTTGAACTATTAGTACACTGGCGGGTTAACAGATAAGCTGCTTTCCAATTTATCTCGGTACAATTACAATCCAACATCCATTTTTCTTGACTCTTGGCAGGTAAAGATCCCTTTTTTTCTACAAGGACCTTGTATACGAGTTGACTTGCTTTTTTCGCGTTTTCTAGCTTAGAAGTCATTGGTTTGTGCCTCATCGATTCCGTTGGGTTATTTCCCAGAGACTTTTTCACTATTTTAAACATAGAAATAACGCCACAATAGGTAAGAGGGCACGGCGTGAATTTAAATTTTGCCTTAAATTCTTGATACGAGAGAAAGGAGTAATCGTCTTTTAGCAAATCCCTGACTTGATTAATGCCACTCCTAGACCAGTCAGAATAGAAAAGAGTCTTTTGGGCGATTTTAAACACCGAGTTAAACCAAAGAGTTTCTACTACCACGGCAGGATCGTCGTGATCAGGCATTTCACCCACACATACCATCCCATTTTTCTTAATCGCATCCAATCCAATGGGTGCCATATTTGGAATCACGAGGGCTTCATTCTTCTCTTTTTCCTTCGTTTTCTTCCTGGTAGGGTTAGTGCCTTTGGCAGTACTAGGTTTTCTCTTCCGATTAGGGTTTGGGTAACGAGCTGTAGAGACATTGCCATACTCAAGCGTCGTAGACATCCTTGCTCAATGTGAAGAAATGAGAACCAACGCTTCGCTTTTTATACTCTTTGAACACTTTCTTATTGGTTCATTTTAACATCACGTGATGACCAAATAAGGTTATGTATTCCATGATTAGTCAGGTCACCTTTACTCCGGTTGGTCAGCTTTCGAATCACGTGATGACCAAAAAAGGTCAAGTCTTTCCGGATTGAACAGCTTTTACTGAGCTCTCGCCTATTTAAGTCGGACCCTTGGTTCACTTTTTTCATTCAGTCCCATGGACTACTACAAGGATTTGAAGCGTGTAGACTTTGCCACAGACAAGTATTATTTCTCTAGCGTGTCAATTGGGGTCTCGAGCGTGTCAATAGGGACCCGACACAGGCTACATTTTTTCCTGAGGAATGGCCCCCTCCAACATCAACATGATTGGAGCAGAAGAAAACATGCAATTTTCCATTGGAAACGGTCATGTTTAATATTTTTTCGTGGTCTTGAACGTGAAACGCTCTATGCGTACAAAATCTGCTGTGCATATTGTCATGCAATGCCCCTGTCAATCTGGGAACCGTCGCCCCATTTCCCTCATGTCCGTGACATCACATTTGTTTTTATCACATAAAAAGCCTAAAGTCAAACCGTGCTTTGCTCTCTTAAAAATTACGCTAGCAAGTGAGGTGAACACGAAAGAATTGTAGGGTACACACAAACCCTTTGCGTACTTTATAACAGAACAAGGCACGGTTTAGGTTTAGGCTTCAATCGCAAGAAAAAAAGTTTTATTCATAGCTTGCAAGCGCGCTCAAGAACAGTTTTACTTAGCTTGCAACAGTCGTGACTACATAATAAGACAGTGTTTTGTTTTGCAAGTTGTTTCGTAAGTCTTCTTATTAATTTTGTGGTAGAGCTATAATTTTAATCGTGAAATATCTGGTTTGCGAAAGAAAGTGAAATCTGTAACGATCTTAAAACTGCACGCGTACAAAATATGGGGTAATTTCCGCGTGATGTGTACTCTCATTAAGGCACGCTAAATTTCAATTATAACATACGTTAGCTATGCTATAAAACAACTTAGTTAATCCAACTGTAATATTTGTTTTCGTATCAATATCGCATTCTCGTTGATAGAATGGACGCCGATATTATTATAATTATTTTTCCATTAAAAAATGAATTTAAACAAAGGCTTTCCCTAAAAGAACGAACGGGAAATGGAGAACGGGGAATCTCTAAAACGGGGAATCTCTAAGATGGGGAATCTCTACAATAGGGAATCTATAAAATAGGAAATCTCTAAAACAGGGAATCTCTAAAATGGGGAATCTCTAAGATGGTGAATCTCTAAAATAGGAAGTCTCTAAAATAGGGAATCTCTAAAATAGGGAATCTTCAAAATGGGAAATCCCTAAAATATGGAATCTTTAAAATGAGGAATCTCTAAAATTGGGAATCTCTAAAATGGGGAATCTAAAATAGAAAATCTCTAAACCGGGAAATCTCTTAAATGGGGAATCTCTAAGATAGGGAATCTCTAAAACGGGGAATCTGCAAAACTGAAAATTATCGCAGCGGTCCATTCACAGCTCATCTCAGCAGGGTCAAAAGGTCGAGTTCGTGGAGTATGAATGGTGCGCTTACTTTGTCGGTTTCTCGTATTCACCGTTCGCTAGTTGTCGATGTATTTATGATTGCTGGCCAGATTGCCGGAAGTAAAAAACAGGGAATATCAGTTGGGTTTTCATGTTCAGCTCGGTCAGTTCGCGTTATTGACAGGGGTAGTAATCATTCTATGTCTTATCGATTATGGGGCTTATCGAATTTTGCAAACTTATTTCCTTCGAAAAGTTTGAACGTAAGCAACCCTTTTCCCGCAATTTGTTGTCTCTCGTGGAATTTACAACAGTAACTTGATAAATCAACTTGACGTTCCGTCAGTAGCGAACTTTCTTCACCTGTATACTTTCCACGGTGAACAATTTTCTTCTCAACTCAGCGTTTCACTTGCACGCCGATCCAGAACAACTTACAGATTTTTGCTGGTAGCCTTCCTGAAGTGTTTACGATCTATACTCGTCGGCCTTCATTTTTGTTAAGGCCTACGCAGCGGTGATTTGGGTTGGCAGGAAGGAGCGTTGCGTGATGACCCAAATGCATAGGATTCTATATTGATCAGCTTCCAAAACCTACAAATTGTGCTGCCGGTTTACGTGTGAAATATTTTTAATTCCTGACATCACCTGCAAGCAGACACGAATTATTCCTTCCGATAATTCGTTATGTACGCCGGCTACGTACGTAAAATTAATTTGTTTCTTTTTCGTCTTGTTAGAGAGATAGAGATTCCCGATTTTAGAGATTCCCTATTTTAAAATTCCCCGTTTAAGAGATTCCCCATTTTAGAGATTCCCTGTTTTAGAAATTCCCTATTTTAGAGATTCCCCTTTCCCCACTCCCCATCCCCCGTTCCCCGTAACTCGATATCCCCGTTCCCGCTTTTAGAGATAGCCTTTAAACAAATGATGTTCGTACCTCAGATAAGAAGCTTCGTAAATATTCGAAACCATGCTGGAAACGTTCCCAGATCTCCGGGTCATCGTAAAAGTTCTTGGAAGACTTCGGAAATCTTCGCTTATCTTTGAAAGACTTCGGGTTTAGTCTATTCGTGAACCGAGTCTGACTACTACTGACTATTTTGATGTCCCAGGGGTGTTCCTGGGTGTTTCGAGGTTGTTCTGGAGCTTTCTGGGGTGTTCCGTGGTGTTTCGGGTTTTACAGACACCCTTATTTGGGCCCTCATTCCGCCGCCCAGAACATACACTCGCCCCAAGGCCAACACGACTCAAGTGAGCGCGGGACATAAACTCCTTCCTGGGTGTACCTGGAACAGACAGGGGAGACCAACGGAAGACCAGTTTTCCTTGAAAAAAAAAACGTTCACCGCGAAATTGGAAGTAAGCGCTAAGTAGGATCGCATCCGCAAATATCATTAGGCCAACCAGGGTGTATGACTTGTCAAAGTTTAACACAGGCTGGATCTCGGGATGATTCTCGCTTAGTTTGCGCCAACCGAAACGGAGAAACTCAAAGCTCCCAATATGGTCAGCGATTTAACCTCTCCAGAAGGCAAAGTGTCTTTATCTACAGTCACCTCTACGCCACAACCAGGTATAAATCCCTGACATATCGGATTCCCCCACGGCAATCACGTAAAACAGTATTTATGTATTTGTTTTAAAACTTTTTTAAGCTTTACTGATGAATTTTACCGTGTTAAAATAAAGATTATGTTATGTTATGTCATGTCATGTCATGATGCAAATCTCAATGGATGCTGAAGCTGAAGCAAAGTGGCCCCCAGGCCTCTCTCAGAGGCATTGCACTGGAGGGTGACCTCATCTCGCAGGCTGCAAAAAAATAAACAACAACAACAACAACAAACAGAAAGGGGGCTTATTTGATGGCAGTCTTGATATCCACGCTTTCACTTGGGCTTCAGGCCAAACCCACTCAGCGTTTTGACGGGTCAGCTGATGATTTGGAAACGCAGGAAACTCTTCACATCGGTTGGGCGTGGCATGTCAATGACAGTGCGCACCCTCTCCGCATGGATTTCCAGACCATAACGGCCAAACAGAGGGACGTCTTGCAAGCACCTAAAGCTTGACACCACGTTCAGGACATCGTTGAAGAGATGCGGCAAGGGTTTTTGTGATTATGAAGAGCTTCCTCGAGGGTGTCACCGAAGCTGCCTGTTGTAAAATCATCTCCAATAACTTCAGTACCCCTTAGACCCCCATTCAGCTCGTGGATATGGTGCTGGAAGACTTGTGAGGCTGAGCTTATTCCAAACGGCATACTAAACCAGCGATAGCGTTTAAAAGGCGTGTGAAAAGTGGCCAGGTGTTTTGAGTCTTCTTCTAATTTGAAATGCCAAAAACCACTCTTTGCATCGAGGACAGAAAACACTTTGGCGCCATTAAGACGAGTTGCAGTGTTTTGTATGGTAGGCATAGGTCACTTCTCCCGGAGAATTGCCTCGTTCAGGACCTTCATCTCCAGACATAATTCTATCTTTCCATTCCTCTTCGGGACTGCTAACATTGCTAAGATCCAGAGTGTTGGCCTTGGGACTAGTTCAATGAACCCTGAGCTATGTAATTTCACTAGACGTTCTTTGATTTTAGCTCGAAGTGCGACTTGACCTCGCCAGATAGCGTGTTGAATTGGCTTGGTAGAATCATTAAAATTCGGATGTCAGACTCGCCCTCTAGGAATCCAAGGTCTTTATCAAAGACATTGGGAAACATATCTGTGACCTGCTCTTTGGAGAGTGGCCTAAAACTAGAGAGAAAACACTTGACCGCCACTACTGTCAAATAGGCTTTCGAATGGCGTCAGAATCCTCAATTTCAACTGCACCCATTATATTCCTACGCAAGCAGATTTGCTCAAATAGTGAGGTTGCTTAAAGGAAATATCGTTACAAACTGGAAGAAGGCACCAAATTTGGCACACATACCGTATTTACTCGAATAATCACCGCGGCGGTTATGAAATTTTTCGCGCCTCAAATGCGGCGCTTATTCGAGGGCGGCGCTTATTTAAAAATTGGACGTAGTCCAGGAAGGTCACGCCAGGAGGTCAAAATGCTTGCAACAGAATTTTTCTTTTCACGGTACTTACTTTTGAGGCACGTACATTGACATACTAAAAGTCAACAAAAATCAACCTAGGCGAAATACCAAAAAATATGAATAGGTTGATGAGTGCTATGTTTTTATGCTAACTAGCCACTTAAAAAAGCTTAGCAGCGGAACTTTGCATTTGTTTTGGTTACAACCAACTCCAAAATTGGTGAAATTAACCCTTAAGGGGGGCAATATACCTGGATGCCTTTTTCCCCAGCGTTTGTCTTTTTTCTGAATTATTTCTATGAGTCTTCCAGAGGCTTCCATCTAAATGGGACTGGATTTCAACTAGACTACTAGCCCACAACACAACCTCTCGGCCTTGTAGCTTGAACAGTATAATGTCCCCGAGAAGCTTGCTTCTTCCTACAGACAGGATTTGTAGAAGGAGCTTAAGGCTGTCTGGTAAACATGTCACTGCCTTTTCAGTAGCGGGACATTCAATCAAATGATCGAGTGAGTTGTACTAAACGTTTGGATAATTCTCCTGAAGCTTGTCCACCGTCATCGCACTTTGGCAGCTGATAGGCGTCATATAACTGATATAATATGGAGGAAGCAATGTATCTCCATGTCACAACGTTTGACTTGCCCTCTAAATTGATACTGTCAGTACGGTTTCTGCATTGAACCAGTTTCCTATATGTATTTGGTTAGTTTCGTAACTGTTATATGCTCATCATCCATTTTTTTTTTGCAATCACTGCGACAAGGCAGAAAGATTCGTTTTCGTCTTTGGAAAGCACGGCAAGCATTCCAATTTTCGTACATGCAGCAGGGTCATTGCCAAAGCAAACGGGAAACTATTTGTAATACATAGGTCTCTGAAGCTCTTCAACTCTTCTGTTAAAGAGAGCACCTACTTTTCTTTCGTCGGACCGCCTCCCTGAAGTACGCTTTTGCAGCCTGAGCAGCCTGACCTCCGCTGATACCCAGGTGTCGTGGCTGGAGCAGGTACAGAGGAACGCCGCAAGATTCGTTTGCAACAGCTACAATAATTACAATGTTAGTTCATCTAACCTAGTTCTTTCCCTGTACTGGGAAGCACTAGGAGTCAGGCGATCAACCTACTTTATTCCATAAGGTTCTACAATGGCCTAGTTCCACGTACGCTTCCTAACTGTATACCTGGCTTAGGTAATACCACATCTATTCGACGCCACATTTACAGTTTACAACAATTGCACATCAGTGTCTTAGCTTTCAGTTACTCTCTTTTACCAAGATGCATTAGAATGCGGAATTTACTTTCTAGTCAAGTAGTTAGTGCTACATCTCTAAATTGTTTTAAAGCAGCTGCCGGGAGTCAGAAATTGAAGTTTGAAGTAAGCCAGCGTATCTTCATAGACTGTAATCTGACCACCGCCCCCTACATCATTAGGGCAAATAAGCTATTTCGATAGTTAACTTAATTTTTCTAAGGTTGCCTGAGATTTCTCGAGTTTTTTCTCTTTCTTCAGACTCAGAACAGTTTACGTTTTACTGCTGTTAAATACCTCTACCAGTTTTACTGCACTGAAGGCAAACTGCATTTTTGCACAAACATTATTCTCCTTCCGCGTATTACGCTCCCCTATTTCACACCCCTATTTTAATTTTAGCTTGAATGGAAATGAGGCGTTGATTTGTACCTTGCTTCTTGCAGCTTGGATGTGATAGGTAACGCCCCATTTTATTTCTGCATTCCTTTTTGTCATATTGTCCTTCCTGAGTGCGTTCGTCACTGCCCCTTCTTCGCCATTTTTGGCTAACAGTAACAGTGCCTTTATTGCGAAGGATAATAATGTCTTCTTGCTGATATCCGGGCATTTCCTCGGCTTGTTGCACAGAATGCAAAATCTCTTACGGCTGGTTCAGTGAAGCTTTTGCAACTGGAGATCGGTGTAAATAGACACCATCGACATGACATGTCACAGTTTTTTTAACTTGGTCATACTTCTTGATTTCATTTTTATTATTATTTTCGTTACTTTAGATTTCACGATTTTAAATGTTGCTGCAGATGTCAATGCACTACAGAAACGTGTCATATTATAAAGGAAACTACAGTTATTCAACATCTCTGTATAAGCTATGATTTAATATAGAAACTAATGGTTATCCAGTAGATCAGCATAGGCCGTTCGATCCTCTCGTTCTATGAAATCTAGTGCTATTCGTTATTGCTTCCCGGATACAACATTGTTTAATTGCCAGGGATATCGATCCTGAAACCACTAATAACTTGCACAAAATCGTCTTATACAAAGGATATTGTCAACAAGCGTTACATGAAATAAATTAAATTTGAATAGCGGGACTGGCTGGACTTGCACGTTATGCGTGGATAAACTCCGCCCGACCTCCTCAAAACTTATAGCCTATCCTCTGATTCAGCCCTATATCAACCAACTGGCCGTGTTTATGTATTACGCATCTTGTCATTTGTAATTTGTCATTTGTGATAAAGAATTATAATCACGTTGTTACATAGGTTACAATACGAATATACCCTACCGAGGAAATACCTTACACACCATAAGATGCTCTTCCCCTTCCATCGATGGGCGGAAACATTACTTCGCCTATTGATAACACTTTTTGCGAAAAATTCAAATGTTGAATGCGATTGAAAATGAAATTTTTGTTGTAAAACATACTTGTAATACAGCTAATTTGCATAAAAACATGGCGTCTTCAGGGAAAAATGATGGAAAAACAAACCTTGGATTTTTTCGTATTTCGCGTGGGTTGATTTTTGTTGACTTTTAGTACGTTTACATGGAGTCCTTGAATAAAAGGTCTGTGAAAAGAAAAATTCTGTTGCAAGCATTTTGACCTCACAGTACTTTATCGCGATATCTTTCCTGGTCTATTGTAGTGGTTTTTAGTTATACGGAATTCCTCGAATAAGCACCGCGTCGGGACCGCGGCGCTTATTAACGTTTTTTGTCCTAAATGCGGCGCTAATTCGAGGGCAGCGCTTATTCGAGTAAATACGGTACTCTTTTTGGCATTACAAACAAATCTAGAAGGGGTGCCATGTGATCCGATTATCCGGGTGTCCGTGACACGCAAGTTAGTTTTTGGTACTGTCTGTCAGCATGGAAACGAGGCTAGCAACTTAAAATACAATTTCTACATGCTTCTTTTTTTGGCAAATATTGATTCCAACATATCAAAACACACCACTTAGGCGGTCTGGTTAGTTTCTTAAGCACTTGGGGGTATTTACGGTATGGCCACATAAAGATCCTACTAGTATTTGTTTCCAATCGATACGAGACGTTTTTTGTGAGACGTTTTTTGTTTGCGACATGTCGCATGCGATCTATTCACGCTCTCTTTACAGCATTACTTAACTGTTTCCACTGGCAAGTGGAGATCTTATGTCCCTTGACTGCATGTCCATTTTTTTGTGTTCTCGTTGTCTAACTTGAACACATTGCGTAATCGCCCACGAACCAAGGGCTCCGTAATTAAACGCAACTGAGAGAAACGTTTATCACTTGTGTGTTATTACCCCGCCCTCAGGACGGGGTTTAGTAATACCCTTTTTTTTCTGTGGTTTTTTTACCCCGCCGTCAGGACGGGGTCTAGTAATACCCGTTTTTTTTTGTCGTGGTCACTTGCCCCAGACCTCCGCTCGGTCAAAACAATACTTGCGGGTAATCTTCGTTCGTTTATTGTTTATTTTCCAGAATTTTCATGAAGGTTGGTGTAGAAAATTACTGGCGATTTAATGGCATAAAAACCCCTTTGATGAAAGCAAGAACGAAGGTGCTAGGGAGCTTTGAAGCTGGCATGAATTCGCCTAACTTGCCCTGGCACGTAAACATTACATCACTGAAACATAGAAGCCGATTCGGGGAAGTCCCTTGCTTTCGACAAGTTGAATAATTACCCCGCCGTCAGGACGGGGTCTAATAATACCCATTTTTTTTCCGTGGTTTTTTTTTTTTTGGTGGTCACTTGCCCCAGACCTCCGCTTTTCGCTCGGCCAAACAAATACTCGTCGTGTCTTTCGCTACACAGGCAAGGGCTTTTATCTTGAGTGACCGTAACATATTTTACACTCCCCGGGGGGGGGAAGAACAACGGCGGGGTCTAATGCCCCTGGGACTTTTCTTGTTCAACAGTGAAAACCCCTAGTAAAACCCCTTTTTTTTTGTCGTGGTCACTTGCCCCAGACCTCCACTCGGTCAAAACAATACTTGCCGGTAATCTTGGTTCGTTAAGCGTTATTTTGCCAGAATTTTCATGAAAGTTGGTGTAGAAAACTACTGGCGATTTAATGGCATGAAAACCCCTTCGATGAAAGCTAGAACGAGGGTGCTAGCGAGCTTTGAAGCTGGCATGAATTCGCCAAACTTGCCCTGGCACGTAAACATTACATCACTGAAACACAAAAGGCGATTCGGGGAAGTCCCTCGCTTTCGCCAAGTTGAATAATTCAACAGTAAAATGCAAGCATTCTTTTGGCAGTTTTGCTTTGCTTCACCAAACTCTTGAGGGAAAGTTGTGTAGAAAAGTACAAGAAATTCAATGGAGTTGACTTCTCTTCGATGAGAGCAACGAAGAAGGTGCTAGCGAGCTTTGAAGCTGGCATGAATTCACCTAAACTTGCCGTAACACGTAAACATTACGTCATTGAAAGACAGAAGTCAATTCGGGGAATTGTTTTGCTTTCGCTAAAGCAGTTATCGAATCATGGCCTAAAAGTAGACCTTTACGTTTCATTTTTCAGTAGATAACCGTTCCCTTTCGATTTAAGGATAATTTTTTCTTCATCAATAAATCTATTTAAATTTCCGTGCCCTTGTTTAATATTTAGAATTACGCTGAGATGTCATTTCGTTAAAAAATTGACGTAACTAAGTCACGCCATGGTCAAAACTATTTCGTCACGTTCTTCTTCGCGAGCGTTAGAACAGGTGGATGACCAAGAAATGAGGGAAGGGAAAGGTATTCATACTATAAGGGATCCATGATATCACAAGGAGAAGGGTGCAGAGAAGACGTTGGGGGGGGGGGATGGCAGCACACACGTCAAACGACAGAAAAATTACCAACTTCAAAACTTTATACCACTTGGGCACATATCTTGAGTGACCGTAATGTATTTGCACCCCGAGTGGGGGGGGGGGGAAACGGCGGGGTCCAATGCCTCTGGGGCTTTTCTTGTTTTTTTTTTGACGTGGTCACTTGCCCCAGACCTCTGCTCGGTCAAAACAATACTTGCCGGTAATCTTGGTTCGTTTAGCATTATTTCGCCAGAATTTTCATGAAAGTTGGTGTAGAAAATTACTGGCGATTTATTGGCATAAAAACCCCTTCGATGAAATCGAGAATGAAGGTGCTAGGGAGCTTTGAAACTGGCATGAATTCGCCTAACTTGCCCTAGCACGTAAACATTACATCACTGAAACACAGAAGCCGATTCGGGGAAGTCCCTTGCTTTCGCCAAGTTGAATAAAATCATTCATCGAATCATGGCCTAAAAGTAGACTTGTACGTTTCTTTTTTTCGGTAGATAACCGTTCCCTTTAGATTTTAGGATTATTTTTTTTATCAATAAATCTCATTTCCGTGCCCTTACGCTGAGATGTCAGTTCGTTTAAAAAAAAACGTGACGTAACTGAGTCTCGCTATGTTCAAACTATTTCATCACGTTCTTTTTTCGCGAGTGCTGGAACAGGTGAATGACCAAGAAATGAGGGATGGGAAAGTGTTCATACTATTAGGGATTCATGTTATCGCAAGGAGAAGGGTGCAGAAAAGACGTGGGGAGGGGGGGGTGAGAGCAAACACGTCAAAGGTACGATAAATCACCAACTTCATAAATTTATACCACTTGACCTCGTACCTTGAGTGAGCGTAATGTATTTTGCACCCTGAGGGGAAAGGGAAAACGGCTGGGTCTAATGCCCCTGGGGCTTTTCTTGTTACCCCGCCGTCACGACGGGGTCTAGTAATACCCGTTTTTTTGTTGTTTTTTTTTGTCGTGGTCACTTGCCCCAGACCTCCGCTCGGTCAAAACAATACTTGCCGGTAATCTTGGTTCGTTAAGCGTTATTTCGCCAGAATTTTCATGAAAGTTGGTGTAGAAAATTACTGGCGATTTAATGGCATGAAAACCCCTTCGATGAAAGCTAGAACGAAGGTGCTAGCGAGCTTTGAAGCTGGCATGAATTCGCCAAACTTGCCCTGGCACGTAAACATTACATCACTGAAACACAAAAGGCGATTCGGGGAAGTCCCTCGCTTTCGCCAAGTTGAATAAATCAACAGTAAAATGCAAGCATTCTTTTGGCAGTTTTGCTTTGCTTCACCAAACTCTTTAGGGAAAGTTGTGTAGAAAAGTACAAGAAATTCAATGGAGTTGACTTCTCTTCGATGAGAGCAACGAAGAAGGTGCTAGCGAGCTTTGAAGCTGGCATGAATTCACCTAAACTTGCCGTAACACGTAAACATTACGTCATTGAAGGACAGAAGTCGATTCGGGGAATTGTTTTGCTTTCGCTAAAGCAGTTATCGAATCATGGCCTAAAAGCAGACCTTTACGTTTCATTTTTCAGTAGATAACCGTTCCCTTTCGATTTAAGGATAATTTTTTCTTCATCAATAAATCTATTCAAATTTCCGTGCCCTTGTTTAATATTTAGAATTACGCTGAGATGTCATTTCGTTAAAAAATTGACGTAACTAAGTCACGCCATGGTCAAAACTATTTCGTCACGTTCTTCTTCGCGAGTGTTAGAACAGGTGGATGACCAAGGAATGAGGGAAGGGAAAGGTATTCATACTATAAGGGATCCATGATATCACAAGGAGAAGGGTGCAGAGAAGACGTTGGGGGGGGGGGGATGGCAGCACACACGTCAAACGACAGAAAAATTACCAACTTCAAAACTTTATACCACTTGGGCACATATCTTGAGTGACCGTAATGCATTTGCACCCCGAGTGGGGGGGGGGGGGGGAACGGCGGGGTCCAATGCCTCTGGGTCTTTTCTTGTTTTTTTTTTTTGACGTGGTCACTTGCCCCAGACCTCCGCTCGGTCAAAACAATACTTGCCGGTAATCTTGGTTCGTTTAGCATTATTTCGCCAGAATTTTCATAAAAGTTGGTGTAGAAAATTACTGGCGATTTAATGGCATGAAAACCCCTTCGGTGAAAGCAAGAACGAAGGTGCTAGCGAGCTTTGAAGCTGGCATGCATTCGCCAAACTTGCCCTGGCACGTAAGCATCACACCACTGAAACACAAAAGGCGATTCGGGGAAGTCCCTTGCTTTCGCCAAGTTGAATAATTCAACAGTAAAATGCAAGCATTTTTTTGGCAGTTTTGCTTTGCTTCACCAAAATCTTTAGGGAAAGTTGTGTAGAAAAGTACAAGAAATTCAATGAAGTTGACTTCTCTTCGATGAGAGCAAGGAAGAAGGTGCTAGCGAGCTTTGAAGCTGGCATGAATTCACCTAAACTTGCCGTAACACGTAAACATTACGTCATTGAAAGACAGAAGCCGATTCGGGGAATTGTTTTGCTTTCGCTAAAGCATTTATCGAATCATGGCCTAAAAGTAGACCTTTACGTTTCATTTTTCAGTAGATAACCGTTCCCTTTCCATTTAAGGATAATTTTTTCTTCATCAATAAATCTATTTAAATTTCCGTTCCCTTTTTTAATATTTAGAATTACGCTGAGATGTCATTTCGTTAAAAAATTGACGTAATTAAGTCACACCATGGTCAAAACTATTTCGTCACGTTCTTCTTCGCGAGTGCTAGAACAGGTGGATGACCAAGGAATGAGGGAAGGGAAAGGTATTCATACTATAAGGGATCCATGATATCACAAGGAGAAGGGTGCAGAGAAGACGTTGGGGGGGGGGATGGAAGCACACACGTCAAACGTTAGAAAAATCACCAACTTCAAAACTTTATACCACTTGGGCACATATCTTGAGCGACCGTAATGTATTTGCACTCCGAGGGGGGGGGGGGAACGGTCGGGTCCAATGCCCCTGGGGCTTTTCTTGTTTCATTATTTTTTCGTGGTCACTTGCCCCAGACCTCCACTCGGTCAAAACAATACTTGCCGGTAATCTTCGTTCGTTTAGCGTCTATTTGCCAAAATTTTCATGAAAGGTGGTGTAGAAAATTACTGGCGATTAAATGGCATAAGAACCCCTTCGGTGAAAGCAAGAACGAAGGTACTAGCGAGCTTTGAAGCTGGCTTGAATTTGCCTAACTTGCCCTGGCACGTAAACATTACATCACTGAAACACAGAAGCCGATTCGGGGAAGTCCCTTGCTTTAGCCAAGTTAAATAATTCAACAGTGAAATGGAAGCATTTTTTTGGGCAGTTTTGCTTTGCATCGCCAAAATCTTTAGGGAAAGTTGTGTAGAAAAGTAGAAGGAATTCAATGGAGTTTACTTTTCTTCGACGAGAACAACGTCGAATGTACTAGCGAGCTCAAGTTCGAAAGCTGGCATGAACTCGCCATCGCTATGAACTTATTAATTATGATGTAAAGTTTATGTATGAGTGCCAAGAAGTGAGCAATACTGCCCTCCATAATCCTCCCCCGGCCACAGGCCTTGAAAGAAGAAATTAGAAATGAGAACCAAGATAAAAAAAAAAATATTTGACCCCGGCGGGATTTGAACCCGCGACCTCCGGATTAGAACACCGCTCTTCGTCACGCACGCTAAAACAGGCAGGTCATGTCTTGGTTTATATTATCATTGCAAACACGTAAAAGATACGATAAATCACCAACTTTTAAAATTTACACTACTTTGGCTTGTATCTTACGTGGCCGTAATGTATTTTGGACCCCAAGGGCAGAGAGAACAACGGCGGCGTAATGCCCCTGGGGCTTTTCTTGTTTTTTTTTTTGGTGGTCAGTTGCCCCAGACCTCCGCTCGGTCAAAACAATACTTGCCGGTAACTTTGTTCGTTTAGCGTTTATTCGCCAGAATTTTCATGAAAGTTGGTGTAGAAAATTACTGGCGATTTAATGGCATGAAAATTCCTTCGATGAAAGCAAGAACGAAGGTGCTAGCGAGCTTTGAAGCTGGCTTGAATTTGCCAAACCTGCCCTGGCACGTAAACATTACATCACTGAAACACAAAAGGCGATTCGGGGAAGTCCCTTGCTTTCGCCAAGTTGAAAAATTCAACAGTGAAATGCAAGCATATTTTTGGCAGTTTTGCTTTGCTTCGCCAAAATCTTTAGTGATAGTTGTGTAGAAAAGTACAAGAAATTCAATGGAGTTGACTTCTCTTCAATGAGAGCAAGGACGAAGGTGTTAGCGAGCTTTGAAAGCCAATGATTCATGCTACAGCCGTAGCACATAAACATTACGTCATTGAAACACAGAAGCCGATTCGGAGAAGTAAACTTGCTTGCACCAAATCACTCATCGAATCACGGCCTGAAATAGACTTTTACGGTTTTTCATAGCTACCAGTTTCCTTTAGATTTTAGAATGAGTTTTTTATCAAGAGATCTATTTAAATTTCCGTGCCTTTGCCATTTAGAATTACGCTGACATGTCAATTCGTTTATTTAAAAAAACGTGACTTAACTGAGTCACGCTATGGTCAAAATATTTCGTCACGTTCTTCTTCACGAAAGCTAGGACAAGTGGATGACCAAGGAATGAGGGATGGGGTTCATACTATCAGGGATTCATGTTACCACAAGGAGAAGGGTGCGGAGCAGACGCATAAGGGGAAATGGCAGCAAACACATGTACGATAAATCATCAACTTTAAAATTTACACCACTTGAGCTCGTATCTTGAGTGACCGATATATATTTTGCTCCCTGGGAGGAGGAGAAAAACGGCGGGGTCCAATGAAAGTAGGAACGAAGGTGCTAGCGAGCTTTGAAGCTGGAATGAATTCGCCTAACTTGCCGTGGCACGTAAACATTACATCACTGAAACACAGAAGCCGATTCGGGGAAGTCCCTTGCTTTCGTCAAGTTGAAGAATTCAACAGTCAAATGCAGGCATTTTTTTGGCAGTTTTCCCTTGCTTCGCCAAAATCTTTAGGGAAAGTTGTGTAGAAAAGTACAAGGAATTCAATGGAGTTAACATTTCTTCGACGAGAGCAAGGACGAATGTACTAGCGAGCTTAAGTTTGAAAGCTGGCATGAACTCGCGATCGCTATGAACTTAGTAATTATGATGTAAAGTATGTATGTATGTATGAGTGCCAAGAAGTGAGTAATACTGCCCTCCATAATTTCCCCCGACCACAGGCCTTAAAAGTAAGAAATTAGAAATGAGAACCAAGATAAAAGAAAAATCTTTGACCCCGGCGGGATTCGAACCCAGGACCTCCGGATTAGAACACCGTCGCTCAACCAACTGAGCTACGAGGCCAGGCTGAGTCACGCTATGATCAAAATAATAATTTCATCACCCTCTTCGTCACGCACCCTAAAACAGGGTGTTTAGGCAAGTCGTGTCTTGATTTATATTATCATCGCAAGCACGTAAAAGATACGATAAATCACCAACTTTTACCTGGCCGTAACATATTTTGGACCCCAAGGGCAGAGAGAACAACGGCGGGGTTAATGCCCCCTGGGGTTTTTCTTGTTTTTACCCCGCCGTCAGGACGGGGTCTAGTAATACCCATTTTTTACCCCGCCGTCAGGACGGGGTCTAGTAATACCCGTTTTTTTTTTTTTTTTTTTTTTTTTTTTGTCGTGGTCAGTTGCCCCAGACCTGCGCTCGGTCAAAACAATACTTGCCGGTAAACTTTGTTCGTTCAGCGTTTATTCGCCAGAATTTTCATGAAAGTTGGTGTAGAAAATTACCGGCGATTTAATGGCATGAAAATTCCTTCGATGAAAGCAAGAACGAAGGTGCTAGCGAGCTTTGAAGCTGGCATGAATTTGCCAAACCTGCCCTGGCACGTAAACATTACATCACTGAAACACAAAAGGTGATCCGGGGAAGTCCCTTGCTTTCGCCAAGTTGAAAAATTCAACAGTGAAATGCAAGCATATTTTTGGCAGTTTTGCTTTGCTTCGCCAAAATCTTTCGGGAAAGTTGTGTAGAAAAGTACAAGAAATTCAATGGAGTTGACTTCTCTTCAATGAGAGCAAGGACGAAGGTGCTAGCGAGCTTTGAAAGCCAATGATTCATGCTACGTGCCGTAGCACATAAACATTACGTCTGAAACACAGAAGCCGATTCGGAGAAGTAAACTTGCTTGCGCCAAATCGCTCATCGAATCACGGCCTAAAATAGACTTTTACGGTTTTTCATAGCTACCAGTTTCCTTTAGATTTTAGAATGAGTTTTTTATCAAGAAATCTATTTAAATTTCCGTGCCCTTGCTATTTAGAATTACGCTGACATGTCAGTTCGTTTATTTCAAAAAAACGTGACTTAACTGAGTCACGCTATGGTCAAAATATTTCGTCACGTTCTTCTTCGCGAAAGCTAGGACAAGTGGATGACCAAGGAATGAGGGATGGGGTTCATACTATCAGGGATTCATGTTACCACAGGGAGAAGGTGCAGGGCAGACGCATAAGGGGAAATGGCAGCAAACACAGGTACGATAAATCATCAACTTTAAAATTTACACCACTTGAGCTCGTATCTTGAGTGACCGTAATATATTTTGCTCCCTGGGAGGAGGAGAAAAACGGCGGGGTCCGATGAAAGTAGGAACGAAGGTGCTAGCGAGCTTTGAAGCTGAAATAAATTCGCCTAACTTGCCGTGGCACGTAAACATTACATCACTGAAACACAGAAGCCGATTCGGGGAAGTCCCTTGCTTTCGCCAAGTTGAATAATTCAACAGTCAAATGCAAGCATTTTTTTTGGCAGTTTTGCTTTGCTTCGCCAAAATCTTTAGGGAAAGTTGTGTAGAAAAGTACAAGGAATTCAATGGAGTTAACATTTCTTCGACGAGAGCAAGGACGAATGTACTAGGGAGCTTAAGTTTGAAAGCTGGCATCAACTCGCGATCGCTATGAACTTAGTAATTATGATGTAAAGTATGTATGTATGAAGAAGTGAGTAATACTGCCCTCCATAATTTCCCCCCGACCACAGGCCTTAAAAGTAAGAAATTAGAAATGAGAACCAAGATAAAAGAAAAATCTTTGACCACGGCGGGATTCGAACCCACGACCTCCGGATTAGAACACCGTCGCTCAACCAACTGAGCTACGAGGCCAGGCTGAGTCACGCTGTGATCAAAATAATAATTTCATCACCCTCTTCGTCACGCACGCTAAAACAGAGTGATTAGGCAAGTCGTGTCTTGATTTATATTATCATCGCAAGCACGTAAAAGATACGATAAATCACCAACTTTTACCTGGCCGTAAAATATTTTGGACCCCAAGGGCAGAGAGAACAACGGCGGGGTTAATGCCCCCTGGGGCTTTTCTTGTTTCCCGTGGTTTTGTGGTTTTTTTTGGTTGGTCACTTGCCCCAGACCCCCGGTTTTCGCTCGGCCAAACAAATACTCGTCGTGTCTTTCGCTACACAGGCAAGGGCTTTTATCTTGAGTGAACGTAACTATTTTACACCCGGGGGGACGGGGGAGAACAACGGCGGGGTCTAATGGCCCTGGGGCTTTTCTTGTTTTTGTCGTGGTGACTTGCCCCAGTTATTTCGCCAGAATTTTTATAAAAGTTGGTGTGGAAAATTACTGGCGATTTAATGGCATGAAAACCCCTTCGATGAAAGCAAGAACGAAGGTGCTAGCGAGCTTTGAAGTTGGCATGAATTCGCCAAACTTGCCCTAGCACGTAAACATTACATCACTGAAACACAGAAGGCGATTCGGGGAAGTCCCTCGCTTTCGCCAAGTTGAATAATTCAACAGTAAAATGCAAGCATTTTTTTGGCAGTTTTGCTTTGCTTCACCAAACTCTTTAGGGAAAGTTGTGTAGAAAAGTACAAGAAATTCAATGGAGTTGACTTTTCTTCGATGAGAGCAACGAAGAAGGTGCTAGCGAGCTTTGAAGCTGGCATGAATTCACTAAACTTGCCGTAACACGTAAACATTACGTCATTGAAAGACAGAAGCCGATTCGGGGAATTGTTTTGCTTTCGCTAAAGCAGTTATCGAATCATGGCCTAAAAGTAGACCTTTACGTTTCATTTTTCAGTAGATAACCGTTCCCTTTCGATTTAAGGATAATTTTTCTTCATCAATAAATCTATTTAAATTTCCGTGCCCTTGTTTAATATTTAGAATTACGCTGAGATGTCATTTCGTTAAAAAATTGACGTAACTAAGTCACGCCATGGTCAAAACTATTTCGTCACGTTCTTCTTCGCGAGTGCTAGAACAGGTGGATGACCAAGGAAAGAGGGAAGGGAAAGATGTTCATACTATAAGGGGTCCATGATATCACAAGGAGAAGGGTGCAGAGAAGACGTTGGGGGGGGATGGCAGCACACACGTCAAACGTTAGAAAAATCACCAACTTCAAAACGTTATACCACTTGGGCACATATCTTGAGTAACCGTAATGTATTTGCACCCCGAGGGGGGGGGGGAACGGCGGGGTCCAATGCCCCTGGGGCTTGTCTTGTTTTTTTTTTTGGAACCAAGGTAAAAGAAAAATCTTTGACCCCGGCGGGATTTGAACCCACGACCTCCTGATTAGAACACCTTCGCTCTACCAACTGAGCTACGAGGCCAGGCTGAGTCACGCTATGATCAAAATATCTCATCACGCTCTTCGTCACGCACGCTAAAACAGGGTGATTATCCTTAGTGACCGTATCATATTTTACACCCCCGGGGGGGAGGGAAGAACAACGGCGGGGTCTAATGCCCCTGGGGCTTTTCTTGTTTTTTTTTTCGGGTGGTCACTTGCCCCAGACCTCCAGTTTTCGCTCGGCCAAAGAAATACTCGTCGTGTCTTTCGCTACACAGCCAAGGGCTGTTATCTTGAGTGACCGTAACATATTTTACACCCCCCTGGGGGGGAACAAGGCGGGGTATAATGCCCCTGGGGCTTTTCTTGTTAGTAGATAAAGTGTGGGCATGAACTGGGTAGCTCTTTGAGCCCTTTCAATTGGGCGTTTTTAATCTGTGAAAGTGCCATAGCATTCATGAGCCCAGTGAGCTCCTATGCATGGTTATTTTACGCACCATGGTACCAGTTACTCTTCCTCACACGCCACCATAAAAGGATTCTCCTCAAGCACTGTTTTAATATATATCATTGGAACCAAACTTATCTTTTTGTGCACTATATGACCATGTAACTACTATGGCTCTTATGAAAATTGTTCAATATAATTACGGTTTACAAATTATTGTTAGAGAATTCGTATCATTAACGAGTCAATTCACAACACTTTTTATAATTATAAACTCCACAGGTTAAAAGAAAACTCATATACGCTTTTATCCGCTTTCTTATGAGGGCCAATGGGTAGCAAGAGGGTAGCTAAAGAACCTGAGGGACTCCAGAACCTGAAGATTATCACAGGTATAGCCTCCTCCTCAAGAATTTATGTCGAAAAAAGGCAGTCTGCAACAGTCTGCGCGTAAAAGAATAAAATGTAATAGCAATGAATTGCCGTTCGGCAAAAAGTTCGCAAGTGAGTGTAGAGATGATGGTAGCAAGTAGGTGCAGTTTGGGTTTTATGAAAGTGTTTCGAACAAGGGTTACAGGCTAGCGAACGAGAAACTCCCGATAACGTACTGGACTCGAAAACTATTTTGTGTGCCTAATGCTGTTCAACAGAGACTCCATTCTTATTTTGAAAGCTTAATAGACACCATGTAAAATTCTTTCTAATTTTATGGAGAACACTGCAGGCCTGCTCTAGTAATTACCAACAATCAATAATTTATAGATATAGAAATACTTATTCGGCCCGGTAAGTTATCGGAACTTTCGAGAAACGGACACCTTCACCAAGCAATATAGAGCAGTTTTCAATTGAGTGTCGAATGTAAATCGCGTTTTGCTTTGGTTTTGCTTTACTTCACTCTGTGATTGGTTAAAAAATCTCGCGCCACTTTCTCGACCAATCAGAAGTAAAACTCAAACCAATCCCGACTCGCTCGCACGCGTTTTCCCGCGCTTGGCGCCGGTTACAGGTATTTGCTTCGAGTTCTGATTGGTTCTTTGGATAATTTGTGTTTGTTGTGATTGGCTGGGGTAATTACTTTGGTTTTGGTTTTACGACACTCATTTGAAAAGCGCTCTATACACCTAATACCAATATTGTTGACTTATAAAAAAAGGAAAAAAAAAGGAAAAAGCCAAATAGGAATAAATTAGGCATGCTTACTTTATTCATGGATTACTTTGACGAACGGCTAAAGCTCAAAAGGTCTACCTTGCATCAGCTCAATTGATACAAAAGTGAAATATTATATTGTACTACATAAGTGCTTTCAGAATTATCAAAATCTGTCAATGTAATTTGCATGGCTAATTAATTCCTATTTGGCTTGTTTATGCTTTTTTTCAATTTTGTATGACAACATTATTGCAATTAGGTGTATATAGTTGAAAAACCGTTGCAATTCTAGCCAGAAATATTGAGACACCCACCCAAGAACTTCGTTACGCATTCACTCTTAACCTATTCTACGATATCAACTTCCCAGTGACCATTGCATAGCTTCAGTTGCAGCTTTTAATAGTGTGACGTTCAATACGCAACGTGATGCGATATGGTTGCCGATAAGAAGCATATGACATTCACTGTAGCTTCTAAAGCGTGTATTGAGCCACATCCAACGGGCCCTTACCCGGGGGGGGGGGGGCACTCAACACATTTGTGTATGGGGAGGCTCCGCCCCGAGGTCCAACCCCTTACCCTTTTATATACCATTTTTGACAGAAAAGGTACCCCTTTCATATACCCTCCATTGAAAAATGGTACCCCTTTCACATACCTACTTGAGAGCACTGCATCCCTTTTCTTAACCCTTGAAAGGAAGTCTTCTTGTCGTTTTCATGTAGCGTTTAATAAATTAAAATGATACAGACGTAAGGTGCGACTACTCGAAATATTTTAATTAAAGGCCCTTTTAAATACCTAAATGGCCGTTTTTATGCTAGAGACGTTAATATCTTCTAAGACATTATTATCGTCTCGAGTCGACATTAACGTCTGATATAAAAACGGAATATAAGTCAGACGACTTTAACGTCTGGCGATATTAACGTCTTCTGTTAAGTGCGACTGAACGTCGCACTTAACAGACAACTTTAATTAACGTCTGAGACGTTAAAGTCGTCTAGTATAAAAACGAGACGACCTTAACTGGGACGAACTTAGCCCTAAAGCGCTTTATCGTTCCAATTTAGGTAGCCGTTCCTCCACCACGAAGAATCCCTCTGTTCATCTCCACTTCTTTCCTTCCTTTCTCTCTTGTTGGCCACGACGAACAAGCCAAGTTCTTCTTCCAAAACCCGCTTCCTTGACTGATTTTGTCTTTTTAGAAAGATTTGCGTTTCCATGTCTTTTATTTTTCGAAGACGTCGAGAACAACACTCCGCCATGTTTACATGTAGGTGGATTTGTTGTTTTGCACACTTTAATATATTCGCCGCCGAGTTTAGTCGCGTCTAGCGTTTTCCGAGAATAGAACCCACTATTCTCATTCATTCATGAGGCACGAAAACGCTTTAAGCATTCCTGTTTATCCAGCTTAATTCCCTTGGCGCATTCTACCCCCTCTCAGGCTACTCCCTCGGGGTTAATTTTTTGCTATTTAAGCGTTCTCTCGTTTCAAACTCGTCCTCTCATTTCCACGCGGGCTCTTTTAGTGACGAGAATTGGTTTACTTTCTACCCGGCCATCGCCGACGTCGCTGAAGTTTCGTATTTCCAGAATGGCTCAAGCTCCTGATGCTCCTCAGCAAGAACAAATTCAAGCATTGGCTGCTCCTCAAGATGCTGGGCAACCTGCAGAACCTGCCGGTCAGTCCGCGGCGCAAGAACCTGAGGTATTTATTTTCTCCATTCTTTTTTCTTTCTTGTTTTGCCGTAGGTTGTTGCCACGTGGGTCTAACTTTGTTGGTTTCTGTGGAACGTCATTTTGTCCATGTTTACGTTAGCCCATTCGGCTTGTGAAACGTAAATGAGTGATTCTCTTAGTATTTTGTTTTACGTTGGCGCTTGTCGCTTGAGCAACGTATAGCCGGAATGTCAACTGTTTTACGTTAGCCTTTGTGGCTTGTGAAACGTAGATTGCTTTGTTGTTATAGTCGGTTTTACGTTGGCGTTTACCGCTTGAGCAACGTATAAGAGACCGGAGAATTTACGTTGGCCTTTTTGGCTTGCGGAACATAAATAGGCGTTCGTTTTCGGTTTTGCATTACGTTAGCGCTTGTCGCTTGAGCAACGTATATTCTGGTACGTTAGCCTTTTTTGGCTTGTGAAACGTATTTGTGGTTTGTTTCTCTGTTTTATTTTATGTCGACGCTTCGCGCGTAACGTGTATGGTCGAAGTGACAATCTGTTAACGTTGGCCTTTATGGCTTTTCAAGTGTTTATCTGTAGTTGTTTTTCTTTTTGTTTTACCCCATTTTAGTATCGGTCGTTTGCGAAGTATAAAAGGTGTTATTTTGGTTCAGTTGTTCTTACTTGCCCTGTTTTTCGCCTGTCTTTGTTGCTGCCGCTTGTTTTTAATGTTCTTTCTATTGTTTTTGTTTTTTATTGTATTTGGTCTATTTTCGGCTTTTTAATTCAACTCCGCGGCTTAGCGCTTTGCCTTGTTTTATTGTTTTTATTCTAGTTAGCGCTGTCGGGTCTGTTTCTTTCGCGTATTTTCTCATCTATTTGTTATTCGCGCATGTGATTTTTTTTCCTCGTTTGTTTTGTTATATTACTTGTGTTTATTTATCCCCTTTCCCCCTTTCTGTTTTCTCTTTACCTGCCTAGGCTGCCCTTAACGATTTTGCAGTGGTTCAGAGAGAAATCGCTGAGGTAAAGAACAAGCTCGATCAAAACTCGGTTCATAATGCCCTTCAGACTGTGAAGCAGCTAATTTCCCGTCCCGCGGGTATTTTTGATGTGCATGCCGTTATTGCAGCTTTGGAGCATTTGGTTGACACGGCGAGAGAGAAAAAAGATGCCCAGGCTTCCCGCTACAATTCTATCCTCAAGCAGACCAGGCCCCTGTCGTGGCATGCCTCTTTTCAGCCAGTACTCTTAAGGCTTCTGGGGGATAAAGAGGAGATCGCGATTGCCAAGGAGATTGAGAAGGCTTTCAAGCACAGTTCCAGTGTTCGTCCCCTTATGGGCAATCCTAGAATGCCGTATTCTAACCCCAGGGTTACCATTACATGTTACGCGTGTGGCCTCCGAGGCCACATTGCGAGAAATTGTCGAGTAAGGAAGGCCCGTAACAATTCCAACTGAACTTTGTCGTGTATTGTGGGTTTGCTGTTATTCTATGAATTTTGTAACCTCTACAATAAAGTTTTGTTGTTTCCTTTAAGTCTGTTTTTCCTTTATTTAGTTTCATCCTCATTTCCGAGTCTTGTCCAGGGGGGTTTCTAAACTTAACCCTTTTCCAGTCTTCGGACAGATTTCTGGCTCGACTCGGTTGTGGGGTTTTATTTCCCTCCCTTTATTTTCTATTTGTTCTCCTTTTTTTTCTAGAAATGGGTTCCATTCTTTCATTTTGACCAGCCTTTTGACGTGGCTTCTTCTCATAAGCCCAAGGAGTCTTGGTGTAATTGGGAGGGAAAACCCTACAACTGGGTCGGGCCGCTCCCCTCAGTGGATATGGTCTCTTCCGGCTCTGTGTATGCTTCACCTACGCACATCCCCTTTAGAGATAACGAAAACTTCATTGCTGGGAACGTTCAAGCAAACTGTCATAAATGGCGGACCATTTTGCTCAACTACTCAAGGCAGATGAAATTTTTTCGCTACGTTTCATTGGGGGTGGATATCCAGGAATTTTTTACGCCTTTTAAGGGAACGTTTCAGGGCCGTTCTTATGACTGGCCCATTCCGCCTCGCATCGTCTTTCCTAATGCGCGCAATTGCCAGGACCACGAGGGTTTTATTTCTAATTGCATTTTTGAAAGAGTCCGAAATGGTTCCCTTCTGGTTGTTGGCCAGGTTGGTTTTGTTGACCCGCCCCATCTCGTCATGCCCATTACGACAGAGCCCACGAAGCCACGTATGTGCCATGACGAGCGTTTTTTAAATCTTTGGATTAAGGACTGCCCGTTCACTCTGGACTATATTACCGACCTGCCTCGCTATGTCGGACTCAACCACTTCCAGTCTACTATAGACGATAAGAGCGGCTACGATCATATTCCTTTACACCCCTCCAGCTGCACCTTTTTCGGTTTACAATGGAAAGGTTGTTATTTTACTTACACCACCATTCCCTTCGGGTGGAAGGCCAGTGCGTACATATACAACACTGTTGGCATGGCGGCTACAAGCTACATAAGGTCTTTAGGAGTTCCTTGCTCTTAATATATCGATGACAGGCATCTTGGCCAGCTTCGCCCTCGTTCTAAGTCCCCTGTAAACTTTTCGAACTTTCAGCTTGCAGAAATGGGGACTTTTATCGCGTGTTCTGTTCTCCTGGAGTTAGGCTATTTTCTTAGCATTGTTAAGAGCGTTTTCATTCCGCGCATCAAAGTAAAATTCCTGGGGCACATCTGTCAATCCGACATACAGGCTTTTACGCTACCAAGGGATAAAGTTTTAAAGTTCGCTACTCTTCGTGATTCCATTCTGGAGAGTAAGACTGTGTCCCTCAAGAAGCTACAGAAGTTCGCCGGGAAGACAACTTTCTTTTCCCTTTCCGTTCCAGCTGCGAAGCTCTTTACCAATTGTGTTTACCAGGCCATATCGGCAGCCTCCAAAACTCCAAGGGCTATCGCTGTTTCTTCGACTTTGAAGCAAGAACTCTTGCATTGGCGTTTTCTTGATGATTGGAATGGCTATCTCCCTTGGAAAGATGATAAGCACGTCTCGAGCACTCTTTTCTGTGATGCGTCCGATGTTGGCTGAGGCGGAGTGCTTAAAGTCCCAGAGAAAGAAGAGAAAACACTGCGTGGATATTGGGATGACGATACCCGGCAACTCCCTATAGCAGTCAGGGAGGCGCGCGCTCTACTTCACACCTTGGAAAGTGTTGGGGAAATTATCGCTAATTCCAGAGTGGATTGCTTTATCGATAATAAAGTTGTGGTTTCATGTTGGGAACGCCAGCTCTCCCAGATGCCAGCCCTGTCTTCCGTTATGAAGGACATCTTTTCCCTAACTTTGAAATTCAACCTGGCGCTGAAAACCTTTTTTGTTCCTTCTAGAGAGAATCCCGCTGATTTTCCGTCCCGTTCCCTGTCTGATGCAGATTGCAAGCTTAGCCCACTCGCCTGGAAACTAGTGGATCAGGCTTTTGGCCCTCATTCGCTGGACTTGATGGCCTTGTCCTCCAATGTTCAGTGTGATTCTAAGGGTAAACCTCTCCGTTTTTTCTCCCCGTTTCCTAATCCGGGCTCATCTGGTACGAATCTTTTCGCCCAAGTACTTGATCCCTCCGAAAACGCATATGTTTTCCCCCCCTTTGTTCTGGTAGGGCCTTTGCTCAATTTTTTATCCTCACAGCCATGCCCCATTACTTTGGTTGTGCCTGATGTAAGTCCCAAACTTTATTGGTGGCCCATTCTGTACCACAGGGCTTCCAGCTACTTTCAGTTGGGCTCTAAGGGTCAAAAGGATATTCTCCTTTTTCCTAACTCTAATCTATCCGGATCCTTTGCTCCGCGAGCTTTGCAGTGGGATCTTTGGGTTTTCCGGGTTTTACCTTCTGATTAAAAAGTTTTTGTTTCCCTCTTTTGTCTTGTTCTTCAGGAACTTCCCTTGGTACCGCGCCTTTGGTGCCCTGCTGTTCAGTGCCCGGAATGCTCTTATCCAAATGATCACGACTTCTCTTTTTGCCAGCGTTGTGGATATCGGCGCCTCTTTCAATCACAACAGAGCGTTAACGGCAAAATTCAGCTTGATCTTCCCTCCATCAACAATCGCTTACAATCTATTCAAGCTCTTCGTGCCTCTAAGCCCTATGAAAAGCAGAAATCGGCCCTTCAGAAGGAGTTGGGAAATTTTCTTTTCTCTCTCCCCCTTTCTAAGTCTTTATCTTCAGCAGCTCCTCAGGACCTTGTTCGTTTTCTTATTTATAAAGATCGGAAAGAGAAGACAAAGGTTCACATGTCTACCTGCCCTTTGTTCGGATCACATTCCAAGGAACGGTGTCAATGCCTAGTCCGTTTAGCGGCAGGAACTGTAGATAGTCTTATTGGGAAACTCCGTTCCATCTTCAATAATGCAGGAAGAGCAGGTCCATGGTGTGACCTCCTTGGAACAGGCAATCCCGCCTCCTATCACTCCCTTAAAGATTATCTTCGTTTCCTGTATCAAGAGCAAGCCTCGTCCCACGTTTCTCCAAAGCACTCCGTGCCAATTTTTCTGGACAAGTTGTGGAAATTGTGTCAGCACCTCAACCATCTAGCCTATCTTTCTTGTGACACTGCTCCCCTGAATCGTTACATTTTTGCTAGAGACCTAGCCTTCTTGCGTTGATTTTTTCTCGGGTGACAGAGCTTCTGATTTGGGGAGAACTCTCACCAAGGAGGTATTGTCTCTTCCTGACAACCAAGGTTTTATTTTTAGACAATCCGTCGGAAAAACCTTACGAGGTAATGATTTTCATGTCTTCGCCATCAGAAAGTGCTCGAATCCTCTCATATGCCCAGTCTCGTCTTTGGATCGTTATGTTCGGCTATGCAAGCTGCTCAACGTTGACCTTCGCGAGGGATACCTTTTTAGGGCCACTGACAAGAGTAATAAAGTTGCTGAAAAACCATTTGTCGGATCCACTGTTGCCGCTCGGCTCACTTCATATCTAACATCCCTGGGGATATCCGAAGGCGAAACCATGCACAGCTTCAGAAGCGGTGGTTCAATTACGTTGTCTATGTTAGGAGTCCCTTTGGCTGACATTGCAAGGCATGTGGGATGGAGGTCTACTCAAATGGCCCAATATTACTGTCAAACGGACAAGGTTTTGGGACTAACTAAACCAGCTGATACTCTGGCAGCTGCTACAGCGCCTTCAAAGTACGATTGTTCTCCTGCCTTATCTTCAGGACGCGTTTTTAGTTCCCTTAACAACCTGGACGGGTTTAAAATGGCTTTTGTGTAATCTTGTCATTAAAAGTGTTTCACTTTGCCATAGCTTGGTTTTGGATTTTCTGAGTTTTGGGAGAAAGAGATTCGTTTTCGGGTAGGTTATTCCTTTTTCTTTTCCTTTCCTTTCTTACTTCCATTCAGGATGAGCAAAATGTTTTCCTCCCATATCTTAATAAGCATAAGTCATAGAGTGTCTTATTGAATGAATGTGAATATATTACTATTCTCATTCATTCATAAGGCACGAAAAGGCTTTAAGCATTCCTGTTTATCTAGCTTAATACCCTTGGCGCATTCTACCCCCTCTCAGGCTACTCCCTCGAGGTTAATTTTTTGC
The DNA here is from genome assembly GCA_964017195.1 of Siderastrea radians. Lineage (NCBI taxonomy): Eukaryota > Metazoa > Cnidaria > Anthozoa > Scleractinia > Rhizangiidae > Siderastrea > Siderastrea radians. Next base: position 17,788,782 of record OZ024892.1, read on the forward strand.
TATTTAAGCGTTCTCTCGTTTCAAACTCGTCCTCTCATTTCCACGCGGGCTCTTAGGGTGACGCGAATTGGTTTTCCCCACCCTCCTCCCCTTCAGCCTCCCATCCCTACATTTATACTCCCACTTTATGTCTTATGCAAAATTTTTTCCTCCCATATCTTAATAAGCATAAGTCATAGAGTGTCTTATTGAATGAATGTGAATATATTACTATTATTCTTAGAAAATCTTGATTTTTTTTCTACTGGGTCGTCTTCTTTAATACGTCCCGTTTTTATACCAGACGATATTAACGTCTGAGACGTTAAATACGTCTAGACGACTTTAACATCTCTAGCATAAAAACGGTGAATCACGTTTTACATTCTTCGCAGCCAATAACATCACGGCTTAACTGACAGACGACC